>QRFJ01000270.1:460678-644634 GCA_006176705.1 Cocos nucifera
AAAAAAGAGAGAGATGAATTCATCCGAATTCTCCTTTCGATGGATCAGAACTCTTCTAATTCGAATAAGCTAGAATGATCGATCATCTAAATCATTCTAATTGCTCCCAAATCCACCAGTGACACCTAGCCAGTATAATGGTAGGCAACCCATCAGAGCTGATGCGAACCTCTTGGTGCAGCTACCTATGTGATTAATTTTCTTCTATCTTGAGCCCCGAATTCCAGAAATTTTAAGGGTAAGGTAAACTCGTCAAATCCCTAGTTCTCTGTCATTGATGTAATCATCGATTCGAGTCCAATGTGAAAATTCTAAATAAAACATCTTTCTATTATTTCATCTCTGCCATGGCCAAGGGCTTCTGGGAACTGAATTTCTCATGATATCATGGGCTGCTCCTTACCACGAGGTAGATAGATTCCATCTTGATGCAATCCAGTTCCTACAATGAAATGTTATATCAACTACACCTCTGGGTCCATATGGCTAGGGGACCGTTTAGTAATGGTGGTAGTCAAAGCTATTACATGCCTCAAAGGTGAATACACCGATGCAACCTTAGGTCAAAGAATCAATGCACTACTACAACATCAAGTCAGTCATTGACGAGAAGGTAGACTCCCATAATGATTACTCGAGGTGGTCAGCTCAGTGCCCTCGTTCTCATAACGAGTACCTATACTGCTCGGTCCGGTGTCTCCAAAACATAGACTCTCAAGACCATTTACTAAAGAAAAGCGATTTGTTACACCAACCTTCCGGATCAATCACATCCTTGTGATGATCCTATGGTCGGGAGCATTTTATTGAGTTAACAATGAATTATTCATGTCCTTAAATTTTCAACTCGTTGAAAATATGAATATCAATTACCATTAACTCAAAAGGATGTATCACAGACACTAAATACACATATGTGGATAGAAAATAACCCATTTATTATATTATCAAATTTACAATTTTACCCTAGAAGTGTATTACAAGTTGTCAGTCAATTCTGATTTCTAGGGCACATATATCTAACAGGCAGTTCACCTTGGGGTGGTTATACATTTGACTACGCCATTACTCGATCTCCTGTCCATATGGAAACTCTGAGGTTATGTTGCTATAGCATGTTCATTGTAGGAACTGGATGGCATTCAAAGAAATTGATCTATCTACCTCGTTGGTAAGAGAGCTAGCCCTATGATAATCGATGCAGAATCAGTTCAGAATTCCATGGCCATGGTAGAGTGAATAATAGAGAAGAGTTTCTATTTTAGATTTTACATCGAGACATCTGAACTCGAATGATTACATTCATTGACAGAGACTAGGGGTTTGAAGAGTTTACCATTAACACCTAATCTGATGGGACTCAAGAATAGAGAAAACTGAATTCACAACCAATGTAGGCTGCGACCAAGAGGTTCACATTTCAGGTCTGATGGTGACCACCATATACTCTAGGTGTCACTGATGGATTTTGGAGAAGCAATTAGAAATAATTAGAATGAAGTCATCAATCTAAGCCTGTTCGAATCAAGATTCAGAGTTACCATCGAAAGAGTTTTCGATGGATGTCAGATGATAGACGATCATGGGTATATCCCATTACCATACAGAACTGAACCTAGCTGGATCACACAAGAAGGATTTGAATCTGATGACTCAATTGAAACTGATCCAATTAATGTCTGAATGAGTTCCCAATTAGGTTAAGGAATCCGATGCTTAGCACTCGATTGAGCCTAACGTTTTTTTTTTGCTATTCATAAAATAGTATCTTGTCCTGAGTCCAGAGTAAGATTTGTGCTCAATCAGAGGCTTCATATGGTCTGATGAGGTTGTCCAAGTCAGAAAAGGTTGTCTATTTTGTAAGACATTACCTATCTTTTTTGGTCACCTGCCATTTTTTTGTTCTTTGACTTTGGTCAAAAGTCTACCTTTGACTGGTCAAATGTTTGACCATTGATACTTTTTGACTTTTGACCATATGTCACGCACCTATTGAAGAGCTGGTGGGGCTTGTTCCCCCTACCAGAACCTAGCAAGGAAGAGGGCGCACGCCTCCCTTGGCGTGTGCCCAAGTTGGAGGCGCCTAGGAGTCCTTGTTGGATAAGAACTCCATCTTCTTTTTGAATTTCAATGTAGAAGTTCTCCTAAGAACCCAACTTGACTGATCTTTAGGCCCTCTAAGGAGTAATCCCAGGGGACTCTTATTATCATCAATTCAGATTTTAGATCTGATTTCATAAAAGGGTTGTGATTGGTTGGGAAGAAGAGAAGTTGGATCACAGTCAGTCTATAAATAAGACCCTGCACCCAACACATGAGATGATTGAATCATAATTCCCCACGCCCCAAGGCTGCCTCTCCCCTCTTCTTCAATGCCAAACCCACCTTCTCCCCTTGCTCTCCATGTTCAAAAGGAGTTTTGGATTTTGGTTGGTGTGATCCAGATCAAAGAAAGGCGAGTTAAAGCTAGAAGGCTGCACTGCTGCAAAGGACGACTGCTGATCTTCAAAAGGAGTTTTGAAGATCCTCCAGATCAGATTCAGATCTAATTTTTGGAGACATGATAGAGAAGAAGAGAATCTCTAGATTTAGCCCAAGTGGATACCGATAGAGGTCAGGCGCTTGCGTGGCTAGATCCAGAACCTTCCGCTGCAAACAGGATCATCAACGGGTAATAGGATTACCCAAATCAAGGTAAATTAAATTTAATTTAATTCAATTCTTAATTTTATTTATTTATTAAAATAATAAGAAATTAGATCTAAAATATCTAAGATCTGTAAAATTCAAGAAAATTTTTTGAAATATATCTCTTGATCTGATCAAATCTGAATCGAACCTGACCGAAAATCAGGTTTTTCGTTCAAATCTGGTTAATCAGAGCCATGGTTCTAATAGTATTTATATCTAATTTTAAATTTTATTTTAATTAGAAAAAATAGAATAATTTTAGATGTCACATGAGATGTGATCAGATCTGAAATCAGAAAAGTTAAAATTAAAATGATTTGGATCTAAGATTAGGAAATATGCATTACTAGTTCTAAAATAGAATTAGTTCATAAAATAGTTTGCATATTTTTGATTAATCTGATTAAATCATTTTAGATCTAATTTATTTACTAATTTTTAAATATATATGGTTATATAATATTTTGAAAATAGTAATAAAAATTATTTAATTTAAATATCAATATGAGATATGTTAGATGCATTGTCTAGTACTAAGTTGTAGAATATGTTCTACATAATTGTCTAGCATTAGAATTTATTTGAATTAGATCAAATTTAAATCTAATTTTTTTAGATTATATGAGATCATTTAGATCTAAAAAAAAAAAAAAAAAATATGCATATTCGATACATGAAATGTATTGCAAAATATTCCAATGTTTAAGATCTGATTGTATATGAGATATATATATAGATCTAAAATTAGTTTTGTAGTTATTGCATTGTTCCTGTTAAGGCGTTCCTATTGGCGTACCGATCATAAGAAGTCGAAGAAGGATTTAAAAAGCCCTCTCTTTCCATTCCGATGGGGTGTTCTTATGATGTGTAGGGAGTAGCTGTGTGGTTCGTCCTTAATCAAGAAATCAAAACTTATTTTCTGCAAAACCCTAGATCCTGAAACCGTGGATTATATGGTGCATATTTTATTTATAAACCCTCTTAATTAAAAATTAAAATTATAAAATATCAATTTAGTCTAAAATTAAGAACTTTCAAGATCTAAGACATATTACATAATACTGGGTTCGGGTTTGGTAGCTCAATTAGGTCTAAGCGGTTGATCAAAACGTAATCAGAGTTGGTTTTTAGATGGGATCAACAGTAGCTTAATTGGAACCGCGCTAATAGGAGTTAAGTCGAGGTCAAGATCGAGTCGATCAAGCAAGACCTAATTTAGCTCAGAGGTAGAGTTGAATTGGTAGGCCTAATCAAATTGGTCTTGCGCTCAACAATTTGGTGTTTCTAAGGTAGTTGGCACATACGATCGATTGGTTTTAATTGAAAGCTACTCGACCTGAATACATTCTTGTACGAGTTAATAGCATATTCCTTCCACCGGTCTCACTTACCTGGCCCTATCTATTGACACAGTTCTGATCTGAGGTGGTCAATAATCCGAGCTAACCCATGCCACTAGGTTAGTCATAATTGTTATGACTATGACAAGTCTAGTTTAATGAGACCTGAATCAATTCTTCCTAAGAAAAGATTAAGTCTGAGGTCTTCCACCATTGTAGATGTGCGGGCCCTTCCCGGGGTTGATTGTTCTTGGCTGAATACAGTGGTTCAGTTGCATCAGAAAGATGCAACCATGTCTATTAGGCATTGGATGCTATGGACTGAAGGATGAGTTAGGCTCAATATTCCGGATATGGTGAGAGACTCAATTAGAAACCCAGTCTGTGCAAATGATGGGTCTGACTTAACTAAGGAGTGGATCAATTTTCTGGATACGGTGAGATTCATAAATTAGAAATCAAGTTTGGGTGCACCATGATTAGAGAATCATTGAACAAGAGTTATTCACTCATTGGCTAACCCATCACCAATAACTATTAGGTGAGGTGATGAGTCAGTTGGTGAGACCGCACCACCCACTAGAAATCATTAATCGTGGAGATTTTCGCATCTCTATAGAGGGAGTGTAGGGATTCGAGAAAATAGTGTGAGCTAATTTATTTAAAAATAAAATCTCTAAATAAATTGGTCAAATCATAATTATAGTATCTAACTAGAATCTTTGACTCTCTACAGAAAAATGTCTGCGTCCAACCCATTGGCACGTATCCTTGACACACATAGACTGACTGGACCTAATTATAAAGATTGACTCAGAAACTACAAAATAGTTTTGGGTTTCGAGAAGTTAACCTATGTACTGGACCAGGACCCTCCCATCTTACCAGCCCATCCATTTGTTGAACAGAGAGCGTCTCTGGAGAAATGGATAGACGAAGATAATAAGGCCAGATATTACATGTTGGGCTCGATGTCTGATGAGCTCCAGCGCCAACATGAAGATATTGGGACTGCTCACCAAATGTTGCTCACCTGCAGAAGATGTTTGGTGAACAGAGATGGCGCAGCCAATATTCAAATCACGAAATAACTTTTTAAGGCTAAGATGCGTATGGGCAGTCAGTCCAAGATCACTGTCTGACAATGATCAAGGACATGGAAGAGCTTGAGAAGCTCGGTGTGAAGTTAGACTTGGACTTGCAGAATGATATTATTCTGCAATCCTTGACTAATGCATACGGGCAATTCATCATGAATTACCCATGCATAAACTCAAATTCCTTGGCCGAATTAATGATATGCTGGTTACCAGCTGAGCTTTCTATGACAAGGTTCTAAAGGCTCAGTTCTTGCTATGGAATGGACTTCTTCTAAAAGAAAGTCTTCTGGAAAGAAAAGAGTCTGTGAAAAAGCAGAGGTGGAAGGAGCAAAGAAGAAGAAGCAGAGCCGAAGATAAAGCAGCTGCCTGGCAAAGGGAAAGTATTTCCATTGCAATAACGATGGCCATTGGAAGTGGAAACTGCCCTATCTACCTGGTCACCCTGAAGAATAGAAGGAAGGACCATTCTAGAGGTATGCTCGTTATTGAGTCTAACCTTACGATTTCTCTCTGCATCCAGTTGGGTGCTTGACTCTGGTTTCTAGTGCCTCATCTGTGCAACTTCATGCAGATCTTGAGATAGTAGGAAGGTTGAGGGATGGAGACATGATCCTACGCATCAGTTAATGGAGCAAGAGTTGTGCATATAGCCGTGGAACGTCGAAACCTCTTCGATTAACATCTGGTTTAGACTTAGTTTTGAAAGACTGTTATTATGTGCTGCAGCTAGCAGATTTGATTTTCTGTTTCATGCTTAGCATAAGAAGGCTATGTGATCACCTTCTTTAAGGACCATTGTAAATTCTTTATGAAAAAATAAAATTAGCAAATGGTTTCCTTATAATGGTCTTTATCAGCTACATATGATGTCCTATTCTAACTATCGAAGCCAAACAACGTGAATGCCAAACGCACTAGAAATAGTCCAAACGACAGATATTTATTGGACCTGAGATTAGGTCATATAAGCAGAAATAGGATCAAGACAATTGGAGAAAATGGCTATTGAGTCCATTGACTTTGAGTCATATCCAACTTGCGAATCCTGCCTTCAAGTGCAAAACTGACCAAACTCCCTTTTGTTGGACATGGGGAGACCACAGATCTTCTTGCCCCTAGTACATACACAGATGTGTGCGGCCATATTGATGTGCCGGCTAGAGCATTTTGTCTACTTCAATTATCTTTACGATGATCTGTCTAGGTATGAATATGTGTTATCTTATGAAACACAAGTTGAGCTTTTGAAAGTTCAAAGAATTAGACATGAAGTAGAAAAACAAACTGAAAACCATTAAGTTCTTCGATCAGATCGAGGAGGTAAATACCTTACCTGGAAATTCCTAGACTATCTAAAGGAAAATGGCATAGTCTCTCAATGGACTCCACCAGGAACACCTCAACTCAACGGGATTTCACAATGGAGAAATCGGACCCTATTAGATATGGTTTGATCCATGATGAGCTTTATAGACCTTCCTGATTTTCTTTGGGGACAATCATTATTGACTTCAATTTATCTACTGAATAGAGTTTCCTCCAAAATCGTTCCTACCACACCGTATGAGATATGGCCGATAAGAACCAAGTCTGAGTCATTCTCAGAATTTGGGGTTGTCCGGTCACGTCAAAGACAACAAGCGGCACAAGTTAGAGTTTAGATCCTTTAGAGCTCGATCATAGGATACTCTAAGAATCATTAGGATACTATTTCTACATTCCAGAAGACTACAATGTGATTGTGAGTCGACATGGCATCTTTCTTAGAAAAATAGTTTTATTCAAGATAGTGGCATTGGAAAGCAGATTAAGCTGATGAGAAAGTCTCACAAGTACAACGAGCTAAGGACCAATGGAACCAAATCAGGTTGAGCCAATAAGAACACTACTCCTCACCTCGTAGATTGGAAAGAGTTTTCCCGTTCCCCCTGAGAATACTTAGTATTATTTCAGAGGAAGTAGAGAAAATATTCCCGTAGGTAATGGTGCTCATGGTGATGATCCCAAAACCTACAACGAGGTGATATCAGATATCGACTCCGAGAAATAGTTAGAGGCCATATAGTCAGAAATTGACTCGCTGCACTCAAACCAAGTCTGAACCTTGGTAGATCCACCAGAAGGTATAATACCTATTGGGTGTAAATGAATCTTCAAGAGAAAGATTGGTGCAGATGAAAATATGGAGACAATCAAGGCTAGACTAGTGGCAAAAGGTTATAGTCAACGCGAAGGCATTGACTATCAGAATACCTTTTTTCCAGTGGCTATGCTAAAATTCATCTGCACATTGCTTGCCGTTACAGCCTATTTCGATTACGAAATATGGCAAATGGATGTGAAAACGACGTTCTTAAATGGATATCTTGAGGAAGATATCTATATGAAATAGCCACTAGGTTTCACATCCAGTGATACTGATCACAAGGTTTGCAAGCTACAAAGGTCCATATATGGACTTAAGCAAGCATCTCGGAGCTGGAACACTCATTTCAATGATGTGATCAAAATATTTGATTTCATCAAAAATGATGAGGAATCGTGTGTTTTCAAAAGGGTTAGTGGGAGCGCTGTTGTCTTCCTCGTATTGTACGTGGATGATATCCTCCTTATTGGGAATGATGTTCCCATGATGACAACGGTCAAATTATGATTGTCCAAGGAATTCTCCATAAAAGACCTAGATGAAGCATCCTTTATTCTAGGAATTAAGGTCTATAGGGATAGACCGAATAGGATGCTGGGACTTTCACAGAAGATGTACATAGAGAAAGTACTAAGAGGTTTAGTATGGAAACTCTAAGAGGGATTAATACCCTTCAGACATGGTATTCATCTTTCCAAGAAGATGTGCCCCAGCACACTTGAGAAAATAGAACGCACGAGCAAGATCCCTTATGCTTCTACAATAGGGAGTCTCATGTATGCCATGCTATGTACTTGACCTGATATTAGCCCATGCTGTGAGTGTCACAAAGCAGATATCAGTCAAATCCAGGTGAAGAACACTGGACTTCTGTGAAATGTATCCTTAAGTACTTAAGAAGAACTAAGGATATGATGTTGGTCTTTGGTAACGGAGAACTCCAAGTCTAAGGATACATAGACTCGGATTTCATGTCCGATATAGATGATCGAAAGTCGACATCTGGAAGTCTGTTTATATGCAATGGTGGTTCTGTCGGCTGGAAGAGTTCCAAGCAAACGGTGATACCACCTCATCCACGATTACCTCGAGAAGGGTTACGTCGAGGTTAAGAGAGTCAACTCCACAGATAATGTGGCAGACCCACTTACAAAGTCGTTGGGTCCTAACAGAGGATCGAAGCCCATCTTGAGAAGATGGGACTTAGACTTGTAGCCAATTGGCTTTAGGACAAGTGGGAGATTATTAGATATATGTGCCCTAGAAGTCAGAAATGGCTGACACTTGTAATGCACTTCTAGGGGCAAAATTATAATTATGACTATAATAAATAAAATAGATTATTTTCTATCACATATGTGTATTTAGTGTCTGTGAAACATCATTTGAGTTAATGGTAATGATAATTCATATTTTCAAGAGTTGAAAATTTAAGACATGAATAATCATTATTAACTAATAAATTGCTTCCAACCATAGGATCATCACGAGGATGGTGATTGATCCAGAAGGTTGGTTTACAATCGCTTCTCTTTAGTAGATGAGTCTTGAGTCTACGGTGTGGAGACATTGAAGCGTGAGTATAGGTACTCGTTAGAGAATGAGGGCATTGAGCGTGACCACCTCGAGTAGTCATTAGGGAGTCTACCTTCTCGTCAATGACTGACTCGATGCTGCAGTAGTGTGTTTGGTTCTTTGACCTGAGGTGCATCGGCAGTTCACCTTGAGGGTGTTATAGTTTGACTACACCATTACTCGATCTCCTAGCCATATGGAACTCTGAGGTGTATGTTGGCTATAGCATGTTCATTGTAGGAACTGGATGGCATCAAGATGGAATCTATCTACCTCGGTGGTAAAGGAGCAGCCCTATGATAATCATGAGAATCAAGTCCAGAAGTTCATGGCCATGGCAGAGTGAAATAATAGAAAGAGTTTCTATTTAGATTTTCACATCGGACTTGAATCGAATGATTACATCATATGATAGAGACTAGGGTTTGATGAGTTTACCTTAACCCTAATCTGATCGGAGCTCAAGATAGAAGAACTGAATCACACATGTAGCTGCACCAAGAGGTTCACATTCAGCTTTGATGGATTACCACCATATACTGCTAGGTGTCACCGATGGATTTTAAGAGCAATTAGAATAATTTAGATGATCGATCAATCTAGCTGTTCGAATCAGAAGAGTTTTGATCCATCGAAAGGAGTTTCGATGATGTCGATGATAGAGATCATGATATATCCCATTACCATACAAAACTAAATCTAACTAAATCACACAAATAAGGATTTGAATCTGATGATCATCAATTGAACTGATCCAGTTCAATTGATCTGAATGAGATTCAATTAGGTTCAAGAAAATCATGCTAGCACTCGATTGAGCCTAACGTTTTTTTTTGCTATCATAAATAAGTTGTCCTGTCTGAGCCAAAGGAGTTTGTGCTCAATCAGAGCCTTCATATGGTCTGATTAGGCGATTAATCAAGTCAGAAAAGGTTGTCTTATTTTGTAAGACATTACCTGCCATTTTTTTACTCTGCATTCCTTGTTCTTTGACTTTGATCAAAAGTCTACCTTGACTGGTCAAATGTTGACCATTGACACTTTGACTTTTGACCATATGTCATGCACCTATTGGAGAGCTGGTGGGAGCTTGTCCCCCTGCCAGAACCTGGCAAGGAAGAGGGCGCACGCCAAGGGCCATTTCTTGTTCTTTGACTTTGATCAAAAGTCTACCTTTGATTGGTCAAATGTTGACCATTGACACTTTGACTTTTGACCATATGTCATGCACCTATTGGAGAGCTGGTGGGAGCTTGTCCCCCTGCCAGAACCTGGCAAGGAAGAGGACGCACGCCACCCTTGGCGTGTGCCCAAGTTGGAGGCGCCTAGGAGTCCTTGTTGGACAAGGACTCCATCTCTTTTTTGGATTTCAATTAGAGTTTTCCTAAGAACCAACTTTGACTGGTCTTAGGCATCCTCTAAGGAGGAATCTAGGGGACTCTATTCCCACCAATCAAATTTAGATCTAATTTCACAAAGGGTTGTGATTGGTTGGGAAGAAGAGAAGTTGGATCACAGTCAGTCTATAAATAAGACCCTACGCCCAACACATGAGATGATTGAATCACAATTCCCCATGCCCAAGGTTGCCTCTCCCCTCTTCCTCAATGCCAAACCCGCCTTCTCCCCTTGCTCTCCACGTCCAAAGGAGTTTTGGATTTTGGTTGGTGCGATCCAGATCAAAGAAAGGCGAGTTAAAGCTAGAAGGCTACACTGCTGCAAAGGACGACTGCTGATCTTCAAAAGAAGTTTTGAAGATCCTCTAGATCAGATCCAGATCTAATTTTTGAAGATGTGATAGAGAAGAAGAGGATCTCCAGATCCAGCCCGAGTGGATACCGGTAGAGGCCAGGCGCTTACGTGGCTAGATCCAGAATCTTCCGCTACAAATAGGATCATCAACGGATAATAGAATTACCCAAATCAAGAAAATTAAATTAAATTTAATTTATTCTTATTTTATTTTATTTATTAAAATAATAAGAATCAGATCTAAAACATCCTAGTTCTGATACAGATCAAAGGAAATTTTTTTTGAAATATATCTCTTGACCTGATCAGATCTGAACGAACCTGGATCGAAAATCAGGTTTTCCCTTCAGGCTCAACCCTATACCAAAGCTGCACCTAGACTGAATACAGCTTTTCCTAGAGGCTTGGGATCTTATTTATAGGTGTTAGAGGGCTGGAGATTTTTGCTGTAAGCAATATGGGACTAAGATAGAGTTTGATTGACGTTTATAAAAGAATTTGAGTGAAATTCATATTAAAACACTATTCGGATGCATCCTGGGAGGTTCTGTGAAGTTCAGCCATCAAATGGAAATCCAACGGTCCAAAGAATACCAAAAACCAATGTGCATAAGCCCAGATCCAGTCAAAATTAATGTGGACCATCCATTCACACATGATGATGAAAATCTGATCGTTGGATCTTGTTCTAGGTGTTTGATCACTACCAGGAGCTTCCAAGGCCATTTGATTGTGTTCTGGAATGCTAGGAGCCATTCGATCATGTGCTGGGATGTTGAGGAAATTAGAATCAAAACAAGAAATGATGACAGCCATTGGATCTAGTTTTGGAAGAAATCTAGCCGCTTGATCAAGCTCTGGAGCATTTAGAGCCATCAGATCGCATAGATGGAAAGCTAGAAAATTGATTCAAAATTGGAAACCGCCCTGGCTGTTGGATCTTCACAGCAAAGCACCTAGACCGTCGGATGGCGCAATTACGGTAGCTGTGGACCATGTAGATCGAGTGTACCGTAGATCACAACCAATCAGCATGCACCATATCCTATGAAATTATCATTTTGTCCCTATATGTCGCGATGAATTTTCTATAAATCCTTTAACGATCTTGGTCCACTACGTGGTAGCATGTGATTTGCTGCCTTCTGCTGAGCTGGTGGTCCACGCCATAGACTGGTGAGTGACTTTTGTAGCTAAGCCAGCTTGGATGGCACATCGACTGAGCTGAGATGCACTGGCTGAGCCGAATGCGATGGTTTGGCTGGGCGCACTGGCTGAGCCATTTTATTTTTCTTAATTTTTTTTAAAAAAAATCATATCGAATCTATTTTAACTTCGTCTTGCTTTAAATTTATTTTATTATGACAAAAAAATAAGCTCCTTTTACTGATAATAATATTTTATTTTTTAATTAATAAAAATATTAATTTTAAAAATATATATTAATTATTAATTATTAAAAATTAAAATAAATTAATTATTAAATTAATACTTTTATTGATGAATTTATGGTACTTATCAGTAAACTCCTTTATGACTACTCGAGATGGTCATGCTCAGTATCCTTATTCTCAATAAGCATCTGTACTCTTGCTCCGATGTCTCTACATCGTAGATTCAAAATTTATCTATCCTAAGGAAGAAATCGTACACCAATCTTTTAGATCAATCACCATTCTTGTAATGATCCTACAATCAGAAGTAGTTTATGAGTTAACTATGATAACACATATCCCAAATTTTTAACTCTTGAGAATATATGTTATTATACACATTAACTTAATGGATGCATCACAGACACTTATTACATAAATATGATAGAAAAAATAATCCTTTTATTAATTATAAATTAAAATTATAAAAATATCCTTAGAAAGTATTTACATGTATTAGCCAATCTGGCTTCTAGGGCACACATCTAACATACCACATGTATTTGGGACTGGATCTTCAAGTGCCGGATCTATCAGGATATACAAGATCCGCTCATACTCAAGGATAATCATCAACTTTCGATACAACTATCGAAGTTGGGTCCCATCAACTTATCATTATCCAATAATGATCGGAGTGATAGGATAATAGTCATAACTGTACCAAGAAAAATGAAAATCTAATTAGCAAATGATTTATTAAACATAAAGATTTAGACTTTAATCAAAAGGTTCTCCCACTATTTTATTCGAATTGATAACCTCTGTCTCTAATTTGATGAATCACCCTAATTCCTTAGTGGGTACTAGAATCCACATAGACTGCACACAAGCCCGACTTTAGCCAGTCAACCTATGTACATCTATGGGTAGGTTCATAATTAATTATTTTTAAAATAATTTTAGTAATTAACTGATTAGTAGACTTTAGCCTCCATTGAAAAGGTCCGGCTAGGTCCAACCATTAACATGACCATACTTGGTCCATCTAACTAATGAATGATTAAGCCCAACTTTGGTTGATCAAGCTAACCACCATTTAGAGAGATGTGGCTATGAAATCATATTATGAATGGTAATTCTATTAGCCGATAAGCACCAAACCTTTGGACCTCCAATGATTACCTAACTAATAGATCCATTATCACTCACTTAATGGGAGGCTATGATCTAGTTGATGGAAAGCAAGCAGGGTTTCTAGCTCTACTTTCAAAATTTTTTTAAAAATTAATTATAGTAGAAATAAAAGTTAATCTAATTAATTTATAAAGAGCTATAGATTTGATCCACAAATCCTATATTACTAGGATCTAATATGATATACATGCATGCTTTGAAATCTAAAAATAAAACATCTACAGGTAGTAAAATAATTTTACTAATCTATGTGCTTAGAACACTTTACCTTATGTAGGTAGATGAACTCCATAATCAAATCACCATCGATCTAATCATCAGGTAGATCTAATTGTTATGATGCAGTGACACACGCATTTGACCTCAATGGATGGTCCACATGAGATCCTGATTCCGATCGGCTCCTTCCGAGTGCTAGCTCGATGAAGAACACTCCTGACAGCTAGATTTTATAGAACAATTTTGATCTATCTTCACCAAAATTTTGGATGCTCCAGATTAGCAGGATGGGTAGAAGAGAGGATGAGGAAGTACTCAAAAAAATTTCACGAAGATCTGACGCTTAGATCTTGTGAAATTAGAATAGAAACCCTGGATCAAGATTTAGGGCAATACAACACTCAAACCTTCGCACCTAGTTTTCTCTCTTAATTTTTCTTCTCATATTTTTTTCTTATTTTTTTAGGATATGAAAGTGTTCATGAACTAGAGAAGAGGAGTCTCAAAAAAAATCTCAATCAAAAAAAAATCCAAGAATTTTATATAGGCAAACAAGTCAAGGTGGCAAGTGGAAGAGTTGGGATGAAGTGGTTTGCTATTTAAATTCAAATCCTATTTGAATTCAAATTGCAACCAGATCAGACCTATCCTTTTAGGACATGAGAAAGGAGGGTGAAAGCCTTCTTTTGCATGGCAAAAAATTCACAAGAACATCTTTCTCATGGAGAAGAAAATGGCATAAAGAGGGCGAGGTGGCACATGAAGGACTAGGTCAAACTAGTCCCATAATTATTCATCTAATCGAACCAACCCAGTCTAAATTGGTTAGACCCAATTAGACCAGATTAAATCCAACTTATTTAGGCTTAATTAGGATTAGTTAAATTCTAATTAAATCAAGAATTAAATAAGCCTAATCCTTGATCAAATTAGTAATCATACTTCCTCGATGATTAGGTCATCTCATAATCTAATCAGGTCAAACCCAACTAAATCTAATTTAATTCGATTTGATCCAAAAATAATTATTTGATTAAATTAAGTTAATTAATGATCAAATTACTAATTAAATCTCTTATAAATCTAAAATTCAAATTCAGAGGGTATTTGGACAATAGAGTCCCAACAAAATAAAACTCTTAATTGAAGAGTTCCAAACTAGTGGAACTCTTGATCTTGGTGTCTAAAATGAGTGAAACTCATAATCACAGAGTCCAGACTCTCAATCATAGATTTTTAGATAAGTAAGACTCAGAGTCCTAGAGTAGTAGGACTCTTGATCAAAGAGTTGCAGTCCAGTGAGACTCTTGACCATAGAGTCTCAATCTACTAGGACTTCTGATCATAGAGTCCCAAACAACTAGGACTCAGAGTCCTAATGCAGTAAGACTCTCGATCAAAGAGTCTCAGTCCAGTAAAATTTTTGATCATAGAGTTTCAGTCCAGTGGGACTCTTTACGAGCCATCAGATCAGGTAGGAACTTCTAGAGTGTGTGACCCCGCAGGTTTGAACCTATGCCAGTAGCACAGGAACCACTTCTTATACTAATCAAAGTGATCATCTAGCAATGGTATTTGACATTCTAATTGGTCGAATAGTCGCAATCATAATATTCAGAACCTATGTGAATATGATTACCGCATAATTCATCCCTTTGATCTCTATGTATGAGGATAACTCAGAGTTAAACTATCAATCCTAAAAGATACATCCAAATCATGTCTCAAAGTAATTAGCCCCATGACTCCTCACTAGGACTATCCTGGCCAAGGATTTACTAAATTAAAATACAATTGAATATAACTCCTAAATCAGAGTGGTCAATCCCATATTGACTCACACACCGACTCCTCAAGTACTTGATTGTGCCCAGAAATCTTTTGTCACTGAATTAGAAATTCAGATAGTCTGACATCAAAGCACAATGAGTTGCTTGAAAGTAACTATGGTGATCTTAGGTCGGAGAGACACTTATACCCATATTCCTATTAGAGCAAATTTTGATAGTAGAAAAGCTCCAAAGTTGGTTACGTTCAGTGCAGTTGTACCTCTATATCTCACTTGCATGCCATACCAATATCTACACACTCCTTGGTTAAGAGGACAACCAACCCATATGGCACACAATGATCTACCTAGATAAACATTGTCATCCTTGGTAACAACGTATCATTTGCTCGTGAATAGATTTAAAAACTAAATAATAAATCCTCCTTTATCGATTCTAGATAGTCCAAAGGACATCACCACAACATAGGAGCTCATTAGAAGATGTAAAATTTTATGATAATAAAATATCAAAATAAATTTTATTTATTAATAATTCATATATAAGTACAAAAAATGACACAACCATCCTGACGATTGGCTTTGGGATACTATTCCTAATAATCTTTCACTTAGACTAAAATCAATTGGTATAGTATCTAATATCCATCTTCGACTTGAAGTCGTCGAACTCCTTCACCTTAATAACTTTAGTGAATGGATCAGCCAGGTTCTCCTTTCCATCGATCTTCTGACGATCGACGTCACCTCGATCCATGATCTCTTAGATAAGATGGTAGCGGTGAAGAATATGTTTCGTCCACTGGTATAACTTCGGATCCTTTGCCTGAGCAATGGCTCCAAAGCTGTCATAGTAGAGCAGAATTGGACCATCAAGAAAGGATGTTACTTTCGACCTCGGTGATACATTTTCTCGGCCATACTACTTCTTTGGCAGCATCTGATGTAGCGACATACTCCACCTCGCAAACTGAGTCAGCTATAGTGTGTTGCTTGAAACTCTTCCAGCAGATAGCTCCACCATTAAGGATAAACACATACCCCAATACACTTTTGCTGTCATCATGATTAGACTGAAAACTGGAGTACGTAAATCCAACAAGTCTCAGATTCGACTCACCATAAATAAGCCACTGATCCTTAGTATTTTCTAAATACTTTAGGATGATTTTAACAACCTTCCAGTGATTCTACCCTGGATCAGATTGGTATTTACTCATTATCCCTAGTGAGTATGTCACATCTGGTCACGAACATGTCATGGCGTACATAATAGAATCTATTACCGAAGCATATGAAATTCTACTTATATGCTCTCTCTCTTGAGGTATTATCAGATAATCCCTCTTCGAAAGAAAAATTTCATGGCCTATCGATAGATAGTCCTTCTTGAAATTCTTCATGTTGAACCTCTTCAGCATAGTGTCAATGTACGTAGACTGTGATAAGTCGAGCAACCTTTTAGATCTATCTCTATAGATCTTTATCCTTAGGATGTAGGAAGTTTCTCCCAAATCCTTCATGAAGAATTATGACAACAGCCAGATTTTTATTCCTTATAATGCAGGGACATCATTTTCAATTAAGAGAATATCATCCATATACAATACCAAAAATATAACCATTGAACCATTAGCCCACTTGTATATGTAGGGCTCTTCTCCATTCTTAATGAAGCCATACGTCTTGATCACCCTATCAAAATATGTTTTCCAACTCCAAGATGCCTGCTTTAGTCTATAAATAGATCTTTGAAGCTTGCACACCTTAGACTCATCTGTGGATGCGAATTCTTCAGATTGTATCATATGCACCTTTTCTTCCAGCTCTCCATTCAGAAAAGTTATCTTCACATGCATCTGCCAGATCTCATAGTCTAGATGGGTAGCTATCATAAGTATGATTTGAATAAATTTGAGTATTGCCATAGGAGAAAATATCTCATCATAGTTTATACCATAACATTGACGATACCCTTTGACAATCAGACGAGCTTTATAGGTCTCCATCTTTCCATCTACGCTCCTTTTCTTCTTGAAGACTGACTTACATCCTATAAATTTTATCCCTTTAGATGGATCAACCAATGTTCATACATCGTTGACCTTCATGGACTCTAAATTGGATTTCATGGCCTCAAGCTATTTCTTAGAGTCGGGTCTCAGCATTGCATCTATGTAAGTGATCAGATCCTCATCGTTCTCATTGAATTCGATAGGATCACCATTTTGGACTAAGAAATCATAATATCTATCCGATTGACGTGGTACTCTACTAGACCACCTTAAGGATGCAGGTTCAATGGGCTCCGAATTTGATCTAATCAAATTCAGTTTAGGTTCAGCTACTTGTGTCAATTTTTCTATTCGTCAAACTTTCTCAAGTTCGACCTTAAAGGTATTAGTCCCTTCACCTAGGAACTCCTTTTCTAAGAAAACTATCTTAAGGCTGACAAACACCTTTTTCTCATAAGCTTGGTAAAAGTAATACCCTTTGGTCTCTTTTGGGTATCCTATAAAATAACACTTATCTAACCTAGATCTAAGCTTGTCCGTTACTAAATGTTTGACATAAGTCGGACACCCCCAAATCCTAAAGTGCGAGAGTACTGGCTTACATCTTGTCCATATCTCATATGACATTTTGGAGGCAGACTTACTCAAAATCCTATTTAGAAGGTAACAGGCTGACTCGAGCGCATATTCCTATAAGGAGATAGGCAGATTAGCAAATCTCATCATGGATCGAATCATGTCCAACAAGATCCGATTCCTTCTTTCAGATACACCATTATGCTGTGGTATTCCAGGAGGAGTCCATTGGGAGAGAATACCATTCTCTCCTAGATATATCAAAAATTTACTGAAAAGGTACTCACCCCCTCGATCAAATCATAGAGTTTTAATACTTTTTTTAGTTTATTTTTCTACCTCATTACGGAATAGTTTGAACATTTCAAACAACTCTGACTTATGCCTCATTAAATAGATATACTCATATCTCGATTGGTCGGCTGTGAAGGTTATGAAGTAGAAATATCCACCTCTAATACTTGAACTCATGGGTCTACATACATCATTATGTACTAGACCTAAAAGTTCACTAGCTCCTCACCTTTTTCAGTAAAAGATGACTTAGTCATTTTACCAAGAAGATAGGACTCACAGATCGAAAGTGATTCATAATCACTAATTTTAAGAATTTCTTCTTGAGACAACCTATTTATTATATTCTTGTTAATATGACCTAGCCTACAGTGCCAAAAGTAGACTTCTGATACATCATCTAATCTAGGATGTTAATCGGAGGATTGAACCATGTTAACAGGTTGTGATACTAAATAAATATCGTTATTCAATTGTCCAACACAAACCATAATACTATTCAAAATGATATCACAAAAGTTTTCTTTTATTAAAAATTGATAACTATTCTTGACCAAAAGGCCTATAGAAATAACATTCAATAAAAAATTTGGATAGAAGTGACATTCATTAAAAATAATTTTATAAGAATTGATTACAAGGTTCATAGTTCCTAAAGCTAGAACTAAAACTTGTCTTTCATCTCCAATGTTTAGGAACCTCTCGTCTTCATCAAATCTTCTACTGACCTATAAACCCTGCATCAAATTACAATTATGATAAGAGCTTCCAATATCTAATACCCAAGCAGTAATATCACATATTGAGAAATTGCAAGGTGTTATCATATAATTACCTTGCCCAGCAATAGCTTACTTCTTCCTTGGCCTGTTCGGATCCAGGGAGACAATGTACTGAGGATAATTTCTCTTCTAGTGTACCTACTTCTTACAAAAGAAGTACTCCACCTAGCTCTGATCAGGCTTGCACTTCTTGGTCTGATCCTGTGCATTCATCATGACATGAGGCTGCACCTTTTTATTCTTCTTCTTCTTATTTTTCTTTCCTTTCTTAAAGGGTCGACGACTAGAAGAAGACCCTCCCACTACATTCACCGTCTCCTTATGGAACTGGTGATCCTTCTCAAAGTTCTGCAGCAACCCCAATAAACCATGATAGTTTACTGTAGGCTTTGTTATTCAAAAATGAGAAAGGAAAGGAAGGAAGGACTTGGGTAAAGAATTAAAGATCGCATCCTTCTCGAGCTGCTCGTGTAGGAGAAAGCCCAGCTTACTCAGGTGCTCAATCATCTCGATCATGTACTATACATGATTGGTGACTGAGGTTCCATCTCTCATTCGAGCATTGAAAATGGCACAACTAGTCTTATGCCTCTCAACATCGTCAGGCATGCCAAAGAAGTCATTCAACATTTGAAGTATCTCATGAGGCTGGGCATTTTCGAACCTACGGTTGAACACATCATTCATTGCTACTAGCATAATGCACCAAATAGTGGTCTGATCATTGAGCTGCTTTTGGTAAGGGTCTCGGACTACTTCTCTAGCGTTTGGAGCTAGCTCCTCAGGTGCTGGATCAGTCAATACATATAAGATCCACTCATGCTCTAGGATAATTTTCAACTTTCGATACCAGCTACCAAAGTTGGGTCCCATTGACTTATCATTGTCTAACAATGATCGGAGCGATAAGGTTGTAGCCATTTCTGCATTTAGAAAAATCAAATCTAATTAGTATATAAATTATTAATCCTAATGACTTGGACTTTAGTCTAAAGATCCTTCCACTATTTTATTTGAACTGGTAGCCTCTACCTACAATTCAAGAAATTACTTCAATTTCTTAGTGGATATTAGAATCTACATAGACTACACATGAGTCCAACTTTGGTTGGTCAATCCATGTGCATCTATGGATAGGTTCATAACCAATTATTTCTCTAAACAACTTCTAGTATTTAATTTTGCCCCGAGAACCTAATCAGTAGGTTTTGGCTTCCACTGAAAAGATCCAATTAGGTCCAACTGTTAACATGACCATATCTAGTGTATCTGACCAACAAATGATCAGGCCCGACTTTGGCTGGCCAATCTGACCACCATTAAAAAGATACGACCAAATCATTATATTATGAATGATAATTTCATTAGTCAATAAGCACAAGGCCTTTGGGCCTCCAATGATTATTAAACTAATGGACTCATTATCACTTAACTTAATGGAAGGCTATGATCTAGTTATTATTATAACTATTTTATTTTTAAGGATCTAATAATTTTAGAGGATTTGGTTAACTTATTTTTAAAGAAAAGAAGAGAGAATTAACCAACCAAATTTGATCCTTCCACTGACTACACCGAGTCAAATAAAAAATGACCTAATTCAAGCCGGCATTAAGAGTACCTAAATTAGTCACACTGATTTATCTAATTGACATGGATGAGTCCAAATCATCAAGTGATCTAATCAAAATCTAACTCACCAGGATGGCCAGCTTAGTGAGATCAGTGGAAAGGATATTCTATTAACTCATCAAAGACCGAATCAGTGCGAGTAGCTCCCAATTAAAAACTACTAGTTTGAACTGCCTGACTTATTTTAGACACCATTCAGTTCATTAGTTTTAATTTGACCAACCTAATAATTTTGGATTCGACCGTGTAGCCACGAATCAAGTCCATTTGGTCCTCATTAAAGACATGGACTTGACCAACTACAACTATTGTAATTGAGTCTAAAGAGTTCTTGACCTAATCTAAATCAATATTTGATTAGATTTGATTAATTACTCTAAATTAGTTCATTCTTTAACTAACCTTAGGTCTAATCTAATTAATGGACCTAATTCATCTAACCCAATAACCCACATTTTATGATTAATAACTTAGGATCTTTAAGTTATAATTCTAGATCCTAATTCAACATAATTCTTAATTAAGTTTTTAGGCTGAGAGTTGAGGATTGGCATTTCAAAAATAATTTTTAAAATTTTGAAAGATTCAATACAACTTAGTACTATTCATCCAATAGGTCGGCCTATTTCAAAAATTGAGGTTGGCTTATTTCACAAATAGTACTAGTTGTAGGTTTTAATCTAGATCTATGTATAATACATAAAAATTATGAATTAAATTATATCTAATCTAAACTATTATTCATGATTAAAAGTTAGATCAAAATCATACAATCAAATCATAAAAATTATTAGATCAAATCTAAAATTTTATGATTTAATGATCTAGATCAGCACGTACCAGGACAACCTACACTGTAAGGGGTAAATCCTACAGCAGGACAACTTACGATCCGTGCGATCATATTATTTTATTTTTAAATTTAAAAAATTAAATTATTATTTAGATCTAATCTAAAAAATAATCTAAACATGCATATAGATCATATTAAATAACCTGGATGCTCTGATACCATTGATGGGAAGTAAGCATGATTTCTAGCTCTATTTTCAAAATTTTTTTTAAAATTAATTATAATAAAAGTAAAAATTAATCTAATTAATTTATAAAGAGCTATAGATTTAATCTATAAATTTTATATTATCAAGATCTAATATGATATACATGCATGCTTTGAAATCTAAAAATAAAATATCTGCAAGTAGTAAAATAATTTTACTAATCTATGTGTTCAGAACACATTATCTTACGTGGGTAGATGAACTTCACAATTGAATCACCACTGATCTAATCACCAGGTAGATCTGATTGTTGCGATATAGCCACACACATGTTTGGCCTACATGGATGGTCCACATAAGATTCTGATCTCGATTAGCTCCTCTCGAGTGCTAGCTCGACAAAGAACGCTCCTGATAGCTAGATCTGATCGAATAATTTTGATCTCCCTCCATCAAAATTTTGGACCCTCTAGATTAGTAGGATGGGTAGAAGAGAAGATGAGGAAGTACTCAAAAAAATTTCATGAAGATCTGAGGCTTAGATCTATGAAATCAAAATAGAAACCCTAGATCAAGATCTAGAGCAGCACAACACTCAAACCTTGGTGCTTAGTATTCTCTCTTAATTTTTCTCATCAGATTTTTTTTTCTTATTTTTTTTAGGCTATAGAAGGGCTCATGAACTAGAGGAGAGGAGTGTCAAAAAATATCTCACCCAGAAAAAAATTCAAAAATTTTATATAGGGTGAACAAGTCAAGATGGTGTGTGGAAGAGTTGGGAAGAAGTGGTTTGCTATTTAAATTCAAATCCCATTTGAATTTAAATTGCTATCAGATAAAACCCATCCATTTAGGATCTGAGAAGGGAGGGTGAAAGCCTTCTTTTGCATGGAAAAAATTTGTGAGAACATCTTTCTTATGGAGAAAAAAATGGTGCAAAGAGGGTGAGGTGGCACATGGAAGACTAGGTCAAACTAGTCTCATAATTATTCATCTAATTGAACCAACCCAATCTAAATTGGTTAGGCCCAATTAGATCAGATTAAACCTAACTTATTTAGACTTAATTAAAATTAGTTAATTCCTAATCAAATTAAAAATTAAATAAGTTCAATTTCTGACCAAATCAGCGATCATATTTCCTCGGTGATTAGGTCATCTCATAACTTAATCAAGTCAAACCCAACTGAACCTAATTCAATTGAACTTAATATAAAAATAATTACTTAATCAAATTAAGTTAATTAGTAATCAAATTATTAATTAAATCTCTCATAAATATAAAATTCAAATCCAGTGGGTATCTGGATAACAGAGTTCTATCAAATTAAAACTCTTGATCGAAGAGTTCCAAACCAGTGGGACTCTTGATCCTGGTGTCTGAAATGAGTAAAACTCATGATCATATAGTCCAGACTCTCAATCATAGAGTCCCAAATAAGTAAGACTCAGAGTTTTAGAGCAGTAGGACTCTTGGTTGAAAAGTTTTAGTTTAATGAGACTCTTGACCATAGAGTTTCAGTCCACTAGGACTCTTGATCATAGAGTCTCAGACAATCAGGACTCATTATCCTAATACAGTAAGACTCTCATTCGAAGAGCCCTAGTCCAGTGGAACTCTTAAGCATAGAGTCCTAGTCTAATGAAACTCTTCACCAGCCATTAGATTAGGTAGGAACCTCTAGTGTGTGTGATCCCATAGGTTCGAACCTAAGCCGGTAGCATAGGAACCACTTTCTATACTAATTAAAGTGACCATCTAGCAATGATACCCAATGTTTGGATAGATCAAATAGTCACAATCATAACATTCAGGACCTACATGAATATGGTTACCACATAATTCATCTCTTTGACCTCGGTGTATGAAGATGACTCAGAGTTAAACTGTCAACTATGAAAGATACATCCAAATCATGTCTCAAAGCAATTAATCCCGTGACTCCTCATTAGGACTACCCTGGCTAAGGATTTGCTAAATTAAAATATAATTGAATATAACTCCTGAATCAGAGTGGTCAATTCCATCTTGACTCACACATCGATTCAAGTACTTGACTGTGTTCAAAAATCTTCTGTCACTGAATTAGAAACTCAGATAGTCCAACACCAAAGCATAGTGAGTTTCTTGAAAGTTACCATGGTGATCTCAGGTCAGAAGGATACTTTTATCCATATTTCTATTAGAATAAATCTTGACAGTAGAAAAGCTCTGGAGTTGGCATGTTTAGTGCAGATGTACCTCTACATCTTATCTGCATACCATACCAGTGTCTACATACTTCTTGGTTAAGAGGACAATCAATTCATTTAGCACACAATGATCTACACTCGATAAACATTGTCATTTTTGGTAACAATGCATCATTTGCTCGCGAATAGGTTTAAAGACTAAATGATAAATCCTTTTTTGTCGATTCTAAATAGTCCTAAGGATATCACCACAACATAGGAGTTTATTAGAAGATGCAAGATTTTGTGATGATAAAATATCAAAATAAATTTTATTTATTAATAATTTATATATAAGTATAAAAAATAGTACAACCATCAACAGACTGATGATTGACTTTAGGATACTATTTTCAATACTATTTATCACCATACCTATTTTAATTTAAAGGACCTAATAATTTTAGAAGATTTGGTTAATTTTGATTTAAAAAAAGAGAGTCAGATGAATCAACTAATCATGATCCTCCTACTAACTTCACCAAGTTAGATTAAGGGAGACCATTGATAGACTAGTCTAGGAGCACCTAAATTAGTCACATTAATTTACTTAGCTGACATGGGTTAGCTTGAATTGTTAAGTGATCTGATCAAAACATAACTTCATAAAGAAGGCCAGAAAAGTGAGATTGGTGGGAGGGATATGTCATTAACTTATCAAAGATCGCATCAGTACAAGTAGCTTCTAATTAACGACCATCGATCATAAATTGCCAAACTTACCTTAGACATCAACTGGTTAATTTATTTCGATTTGATTAACCTAATAGTTCAGGCTAGACCAATTAGCCAAGAATTAAGTCCATTTTGGTTCTCATTTAAAATATGGACTTGACCAATTATAACTATTGTAATTGATTTAAAGAGACCTTGACCTAATCCAAAATAATTTTTGATTAGATTTAGTTAGTTCTTTAATTAAATCTATTTTTAATCTAACCTTAGGTCTAACTTAATTAATGAATCTAATTCACTCTAACCCATTAATCCAAATATTATGATTTATGTCTTAAGATCTTTAATTCATAATACTAGATCCTAAACAAACAACTCTTAATTCTTAATTAAATTGTAGGCTGAGAGTTGGGGTTCGACATTTTGAAAATAAATTTTATATTTATAAAATATTTTTACAATATGATTTTATCAATCAGTTGTATGTTTGATTCATAATCGATATGTAAATAACATAAATATAAATCTATTTTAAATCTAATCTAAATATATTCATGATTATGAATATCTAATTAAAATAATTTTAATTTTAACTAATCATAAATTATCTTAGATCAAATCTAATATATTTATGATTATAAAAATTAGATTAAAATATTTTTAATTAAATCATAAAATTATTTAGATTAAATCTAAAATTTTATGATCAGATTTTAGATCAGCACGTACTAAGACAACTTTTACATTATAAGAGGTAAATCTTATAGCAGGACAATCTTTTAAGATCAATTCGTGCAATCTAAAAATTTAATTTTAGATTCAATTTCAGATTCTTATTTAGATCAAATCTAAATAATAGATCTAAAACATGCAAAAAATTTATGTCAGAAAGACCAAGGCTCTAATACCAATTGAAGAAAAAATCTAGAATTTCTAGCATATTTTGAAACTTTTCAAAATTCTAACAGTAGAAGCAGAAGATTAATCCAATTAATCTATAAAATATGAAAATAAACCCTTCTAGGATCTAATGATATAATTCTTTCATGCATATAAATCTAAAAATTAAATAATAATAAAAACTAAGATTTGATCATATCAACATCAAATAGAAAGTTATATCTAATCTAGTGGAAGAAAGAGATCGAATCTCTTTTATCTTTCACATGTTAGAATCTCCAGTTGCTGATCTGAGGCTGAGGTTGTCGCTTCGAGCCACACATGCATCTGGCCTTTATAAGAAGTTCATACAAAGCTTCGATCTATATCCGAACTCCAGTAATATGAAAATCAGCATAGTGTGCTAGCACTGTGCTGATCTTTCTTTGATGGTTGATGCTGAATCTCCTTCTTCGAATGACTTGGACTCTCCAATGATCAAAAGAGAAGATGGAAGGATTTGGAAAAACCTTCTTCCTCATGTTTTTCTCTCAAAGAGTTGGTGGAAGAAGATCTAAAAAAAACCTAGAGAAGATCTCTCTTCTCTCTTGCTTTTCTCTCATCAAGGCACAATAGATTTGTGCCTTTACAAAATCCCATGCCCACAATACTTATGCACCCAAGGTCCCCACGCCCAAGCCCTCTCTTTTAGGTATAAAAGCTCTAAAAATTTTATGGTCTAATTCTCTTTAAATAAAGAGTTAGAGAAGAGTCCCTGTCTAGATCAAATATCTAGATAGTAGAGTGCAAATAAGACAAGGATTGGGGTGCCCAACTCTTAGGCTCCTCCTCCAAATTTCCATGCATAGAGACCCAGGTTTTAGTGCATAAATATGCCTTCTTTTCCATGAAAATGTCAGAAAAAATCTGGTATAGTAGGCACCATAATGGATAGAGTTTTTGTGTCTCCAGACTCTATCAAATAAAATTTAGAATTAAAACTACTTGCTAGTTTTGATTTGTTCTAAAACCACAAACCATCCAAAGAGATAGGGGATGAAGGGATTGGTGTGGATCCTCTCTAGGAGTCAGATATCTTGTTAGATGTATGTCTTAAAAGCCAGATTAGCTAACACTTATAATATACTTCTAAGGATAATTTTGTAAGTTTGACTATAAATTAATAAAAGAATCATTTTTCTATCACAGTGTGTATTTAAAGTATCCGTGATACATCTTTTGAGTTAATAATAATAACAATTAATATTTTCAAGAGTTAAAAATTAAAAATATAAATTTTTATAATTAACTCATAAACTGCTCCTGACCATAGGATCATCATAAGGATGGTGATCGATCTGGGAGATTGGTGTATGATCACTTTCTTAAAATAGATAAGTCTTGAGTCTATAGTATGGAGACATTGGAGCATAAGTATAGATACTCGTTAGAGAATGAGAACACTGAGCGTGACCACCTCGAGCAGTCATAAGAGAATCTACCTTCTCATCAATGATTGGCTCGATGCTGTAGTGGTGTGTCTGGTTCTTTGATCTGACGTGCATCGATAGTTCATCTTAAGGATGTTATAGTTTGACTACACCATAACTCGATCTTCTAGCCATTCAAAATTCTGAGGTATATGTTGGCTATAGAATGTTCATTATAGGAATTGGATTACACCAATGGAGGATCTATCTACCTTAGTAGATGAGGAGTAACCCTATGATGATCATGAGATTGAGTCCATAAGCCCATGACCATGACAGTGTGAAGATGGTTGAAAAATAATTTTATTAGAATTTTACATCAAACTCAAATTGAATGATTTATTCATATAATGGATATGGGGTTTGATGAGTTCACCTTAACCCTAATCCTATCGGGACTTAAGATAGAAGAACCCAATCACACAGATAGTTGCACTGAGAGGTTCATTTTCAATTTTGATGGCTTGCCACTATATACCGCTAGATATCACTGATGGATTTTGGAAGCAATTAGGATGATCTTGATGATCGATCATTCTAATTGTATGAATCAAAAAAAATTTGGTCAATCGAAAGATATTTTGATGATGTCGATGATAGAGATTGCGATATGTCTCATTACCATACGAAACTGAACCTAACTAGATCACACAAATAAGGATTTAGGTTTGGATGTGACCAATCAAGATAATCTAGTTTGATTGATTTGGATTAGATCTAATTAGGTTCAAGAAAATCGTGCTAGCACATGATTGAGCCTAACTTTCACCTTCTATCTTTTTGGTTCATCTCGATTGAGCCAAATTGATTTGGGTTCATCAAAGAAATCTATATGGATTTGTCTTTATCTAATTGAAGCTTGTCTAGATCAGAAAAGGGATGTCTTAGTCCATTAGATGGAAATAAGACAATACCTACTAATTCCTATCATCACCTACCATTTACTATCACTGTCGAGATATGAGATATCTCAATGTAGGAAAGAAGAGGCAGGGGTGTGCGCCCTTTTTGGACATCTACTTAGGGTACATGCCCTCTTGGTTTTCATGCATAGGAATTTGTGCATGCCCCTAGTTGGCATGTGCACATGGGGAAAAGGGGAGGAGTCCTATACAGATGGGACTCCAGGTTTGTATGATGAAGATGGACTTTTGGGCGCCAAAGGGTTTGGGCTTATCCATCTTTGGCGCCATCCTTGGGGAGTTTGAGGGGTCTCTAACTTGATTGAATCAGGTGACATCATTTTACCAATCAAATTTAGATCTGATTAAACCAAGCAATATGATTGGTCGGACCTGTATAGCACTACATGGCGCAGTAGGGTCTATTTAAACCTTGTCTGTGCCTAGGGTTCTATGAGTTTGTCCATTCACCACATTGCAAGGTTGCCCCTCCCCTTTTCCACACCTCCCTCTGGTCCTCTCTCTCCCCTCTCCATGCCCAAGAGGTTGGGCGGATCCAGCAAGGAAGATCAAGTTGTTGGCATAAGGATTAGGAAGACATATGACGTGTTTGTGAGACGAGCGCGGCCTTCATCAATCATTTTGAAGGCTCTATGAATTAGATTTAGAGCTAATTTTTGAAAATCAAATTTAGAAGGAGATCACATCTAGATCCTACCTGAGTGGATATCGGTAGAGGTCAGGCACGTGCATGGCTTGATCCAAGACCTCTGGGCTTCAATAGATCATCGACAGGATAATTAAATTATCCAAACAAGGTATGAAATTAAATCTAATTTAATTTAATTTTTTATTTTAATATCAGATCTATAGGATCAAATTTGAGATGTCTCAAATTTGATTAGAATTTGTTAGAAAATTTTTTGAAATATCTCTTCATATCCAATCAGATCTGAACGATCCTGTGGTGGGAAAATGTTAATTTTTCTTCAACTGGTATTAGGGCTGCATTAGCAGTTCTTCAAATCTATTTTAGATCTAATTTTAATTTTAATTTTTAATCTAATATTAAATAATTTTAGATGTCACATCAAATATCATTAGATCTAAAATTAAAAAATTAAAAAAAATTATAGATTCATATCAATGTTGTATGAGATACATATCTAGACTAGGTGTAAAATTATTCTATGTGTAGTCTAGAGTAATTTTTCTTTTTGATATGATTAAAATATTTTTTAAATTTTTTTAATTTTTATTTTTTGATGTTGTAAATATTATAATTAGATCTAAAAATAAAAAATAAAATTTTTAAATTTTTATATGAGATATAAATGATGCATGCCTAGACTAGTTGTAGAATAGTTCTATGATTTATCTAGAATAGGTTTCATTTGATGTGATCAATTTAAAATTTTATTTTTTAGATATTATATGTAATATAACAGATCTAATAGTATGCATATCTGATTTAATATTTGATACATGAGATGTATACCGAACATGCATGATTAGATCTATGACTTTATATAAGATATATGTTGTAGATTTTATTATTTTGTAGTGTAGTTATTATTTTTGATCAAGGCATTTCCTTTAGTCGTCTGGTCATAAGAGTAAGAAAGATTTAAAAGTCCTCTCTTTCCATTCGATGGAATGCTCTTATGGCGTGTAGGGGTGCTGCGTATTTTTTCTTAATCAGAAATCAATAAACTTACTTTTCTGTAAAATCTTAGTTCCTAAAATTCTAGGATATTTTGGCATGTTTCTATTTTCGAATCCAAACTTAATTAAAAATTAAGATTATAAAATAAATTAGATCTAAAAATTATGAATTTTTAGATCTAAGACATCTTAATAAATTTGGATTTGGGCTTGGGTAGCTTAAGTAGGTCTAGCAGTTGATCAAATTAAATCAAGAGTTGGTTAGGTGGAATCAAGAGTGCTTAGAATTGACCAGTCCAATAGAATTGAGTCTGGGTCAAGGTCGACTCATAGTAATATATAGTCGATCAAGTCAAAACCTAATTTGGTTCCATGGTTTGAGCCTGGATTGTATGCTAACCCAATTGATTCTGGTTCGATAATTTGGTATCTAAGGTAAGTCTGACAGATATGACTATCTGGTTTTTAATTAGGATCTACTCGATTTGAATACATTTTTATTGAGTTAATGGAATATCCCTTCCATCGATCTCACTTACCTGGCTATTTGTATCAACCTAGCTCTAATTTGAGATGGCTAACAATTCGAGCTAACCCATGCCACTAGGTTAGTTATAATTATTATGACTAAGTCAAGTTTAAAGAGATCTAAATCAAATTTTTCTAAGAAAATATTAAGTTATAGGTCTTCCACCTTTGTAGATGTACGGCCTCATGCTGGGGTTGATTGTTCTCGACTGGTTATAGTGGTTCAGTTACACCGAGAAGATGCAATCATGTCTATTAGGCATTGGATGCTACGGTTGGAGAATGGGTTGGGCTCAATATTTTGGATATGGTTAGGGATCCAATCAAGAATCCAATTTATGCAAATGGTGGGTCTGACTTAACTAAGGAGTGGAGCAATATTCCACGCACGGTGAGCTTCATGAATTAGAGACCAGGTTTGGATGCACTATGATTAAAAAATTATTAGATAAGAGTTGTCTACTTATCCATCACCAATAACTATTAGGTGAGGTTGTGAGCCAGTCAATGGGACCGCACCATCTACTAAAAATTAATTAATCAAGAAGATTTTCGTATCTCTGCCAAGAGAGTATCGAGATCCAAGAAAATAGTGAAAGTCTAATTTATTTAAAAATAAAAATTCTAAATAAATTGATCAAGTCTAATTACAAAATCTAATTAGAAACTTTAACTCTCTATAGAAAAATGTCTATATCCAACCCACTAGCTCGTATCTTGGACACCCATAGACTGACTAGATCTAATTACAAGGATTGGCTCTGAAATTATAAAATTATTTTGGATTCCAAAAAACTAACTCATATATTGGACCAGGATCCCCCACCTTACCAGCCCATCCATCCACTGAACATAGAGCATCTTTGAAAAAGTGGATGGATGAAAATAATAAAGCTAGGTACTACATGTTGGACTCGATGTCTGATGAGCTTTAGCACCAACATAAGGACATCAAGACTGCTATTGACTCACCTACAAGAATTGTTTGATGAGGAGAGTCGCACAGCCAAGTATCAAGTCACTAGAAGACTTTTTAAGGTTAAAATGCGCGATGGGCAGTCAGTCCAAGATCACTATCTGATGATGATCAATGACTTAGAAAAGCTTGAGAAGCTCGATGTCAAGCTAGATATGGACTTGCAAATTGATATGATCTTATAGTCTTTGACTGATGCATTTGGGCAGTTCATCATGAACTTCCATATGCATAAACTATAATGTACTTTAGCTGAATTAATGAACATGCTTGTTACTGCTGAGCTTTTTTTGAAAGATTCAAAGAGCTCAGTGCTTGTTGTGGAGTGGACTTTCTCTAAAAGAAAATCTTTTGGAAAGAAGAAGAAGTTTGCAAAAAAGCAGAAGATTGAAGGTGGAAGAAGGAAGAGCCGAAGAAGAAGGCCATGGACAAAGAAAAATATTTTCATTGCAACACCGATGGCCATTGAAAATGGAATTGCCCTTTATACCTAGCCAGCCTGAAGAACAAGAAGGAGGTAGGTCCTTTTGGAGGTATGCTCGTAATTGAATCAAATCTAATGGTTTCTTCTGCATCTAATTGGATGCTTGACTTTGGTTTTAGTGCTCATTTGTGCACTTCTATGTAGGATCTTGAGGAGAGTAGGAGGTTGAGGGATGGTGAGATGATCCTATGCATCGAGAATGGAGCAAGAGTTGCTGCTATAGCCATGAAAATCTATCCTCTTTGACTACCGTCAAGATTAGATTTAGTTATTAGGGATTATTATTATGTGCCTGTAGTATGTAGAAATTTGATTTTTATTTTTTGTTTAGCACAGGAAGGCTATGTAATTAGTTTTCTTAAGGATTATTATAATATTTTTTTTGAAAGAAATAAAATTGCAAGTGGATTCCTTATTAATGGTCTCTACCAGTTATATATTGATATTTCTATTTTTAATATCGAGCAAAATGTGAATGCCATAGGATCAAAGCGATCTAGGGATAATCTAAATAATAGATATCTTTGGTACCTTAGGCTAGGTCATATAATGGAAAACAAGTTTAACGAATTAGAAAAATCTAAGCTATTGAGTTCGTTTACTTTCGAGTCATATCCGATTTATGAATCATACCTTCATGGCAAAATTATCAAGCTTCTTTTTATAGGACACGAGAAAAGGGCTACAGACCTACTTGCCCTGGTACACATAGATGTGTGCGGCCGCTTTGATGTACCGACTAAGGGCAATTATGTCTATTTTATCATCTTTACCAATGATTTATCTCAGTATGGATTTGCGTATTTGATACGACATAAGTCTGAAGCCTTTGAAAAGTTTAAAAAATTTAGACTCGAAGTAGAAAAATAAATAGAAAACTCATTAAGAATTTTTGATCAGATCGAGGAGGCGAATATCTTAGTTGGAAATTCTTGGATTATCTCAAAGATAATAGTATAGTCTCATAATGGACTCCACCTAGAATGCCTCAACTCAATGAAATTTTAGAATGGAGAAATTAGATCCTATTAGATATGGTTTGATCCATGATGAGCTTTACGAATCTTTCTGAGTTTCTTTGGGGATATAGTATAATGACCATAATATATTTACTTAATATAGTTCTTTCTAAAATTGTTTCTACCATACCGTATGAGATATGATATGATAAGAAATCAAGTTTGAGTTACCTCAGAATTTAGGATTGTTCGACCCATGTCAAGAGATAACAAGCGAACAAGTTAGAGTCTAGGTCCTTTAGAGCTTGGTTCATAGATTATCCTAAAGAGTCGTTAGGATATTGAAGAAAAATCCTGATTTTTCGGTCCAGATTCGTTCAGATCTGATCAGATCAAGAGATATATTTCAAATTTTTTTTTCTTTGATCTATATTAGATCTGGGATGTTTTAGATCTGATTCTTATTATTTTAATAAATAAAATAAAATAAGAATAAATTAAATCAAATTTAATTTACCTGATTTGGGTAATCCTATTATCCGTTGATGATCCTATTTGCAGTGGAAGGTTCTGGTTCTAGCCACGCAAGCGCCTGGCCTCTACCGATATCCACTCGGGCTGGATCGGAGATCCTCTTCTTCTCTATCATGCCTCCAAAAATCAGATCTGGATCTGATCTAGAGGATGTTCAAAACTTCTTTTGAAGATCAGCAGTCGTCCTTTGCAGTAGCGCAGCCTTCTAGCTTTCAGTCGCCTTTCTTTGATCTGGATTGCACCAACCAAGGTCCAAAACTCTTTTTGGACATGGAGAGGAGAGGGAGAAGGTGAGTTTGGCATGAAGGAAGAAGGGAGAGGCAGCCTTGGGGCGTGGGGTTTCTCAAACTTTTTAATCTGAGTTGGGCGCAGGGTCTTATTTATAGACTGTCTGTGATCCAACTTCTTTTCTTCCCAACCAATCACAACTCTTTGTGAAATCAGATCTAAATCTGATTGGTGGGAATAGAGTCCGCTGGATTCCTCCTTAGAGGGTGCCTAAGACTAGTCAAAGTTGTTTCTTAGGAGAACTCTAATTGAAATCCAAAAAGGAGATGGAGTCCTTATCTAACAAGGACTCCTAGGCGCCTCCAGCTCGGGCGCATGCCTAGGGTGGCGTGCACCCTCCTCCTTGCTAGGTTCTGGCAGGGGGATAGGCCTCCACCAGCTCTCCAATAGAAATGCAATCCAGTTCCTACAATGAACATGTTATATCCAACATACACCTCTGGGTTCCATATGGCTAGGAGATCGAGTAATGGTGTAGTCAAACTATTACACCCTCAAGGTGAACTACCGATGCACCTCAGGTCAAAGAACCAGATGCACTACTATAGCATCAAGTCAGTCATTGACGAGAAGGTAGACTCCCTAATGACTACTCGAGGTGGTCACGCTCAGTGCCCTCATTCTCTAATGAGTACCTGTACTCTCACTCCGGTATCTCTACACCGTAGACTCAAGACTCATCTACTAAAGAGAAGCGATTGTACACCAACCTTCCGGATCAATCACCATCCTCGTGATGATCCTATGGTCGGGAGCATTTTATGAGTTAACAATGATTATTCATGTCTTAAATTTTTAACTCTTGAAAATATGAATTATCATTACCATTAACTCAAAGGATGTATCACAGACACTAAATACACATATATGATAGAAAATAATTCATTTTATTCATTATAGTCAAAATTATAATTTTGCCCCTAGAAGTATATTACAAGTGTTAGCCAATTCTGGCTTCTAGGGCACATATATCTAACAGATATTACTTCTATTTTTTAGAAGATCATAATATGATTGTGAGTCGACATGCCATCTTACTTGAAAAATAGTTTATTTAAAATGATGGCATCAGAAGACAGATAAGACTCAAGGAGAAAGTCTTCCAAGAGCAATGAGCTAAGAAATCTATAGAACCCAATCAGATTAAGCCAGTCCAAATACAAGTTCTTCCTCCTCGTAGGTCAAATAGAATTTTTCATCCTCCTGAAAGGTACTTAGGTACTATTTCAAAAGATGTTGAGAAAATATTTCTCATGGAAAATAAGGTTCATGGTAATGATCCCAAGACCTATGATGAGATGATATCAGATATCGACTTCGAAAAATGGTTAGAAGTAATGAGGTTAGAAATTAACTCAATGTGCTCGAACCAAGTCTTGACCTTAGTAGATCTACCTGAAGGTATAGTATCTATTGGGTGTAAATGGATCTTCAAGAGAAAGATAGGTGTCGATGAAAATATAGAGACATTCAAAGCAAGGCTTATAGCGAAAGGGTATAGTCAGTGTGAAGGCATTGACTATTAGGATACCTTTTTGTCAATAGTCATGCTTAAATCTATCCGCCATTGCTTGTTGTTGCAGTCTATTTCGATTAATAAAATATAACAGATGGACATGAAAATGATATTCTTAAATGGATATCTTAAGGAAGATATTTATATGGAATAGCTGCTTAGTTTTACATCCAGAGATAATGATCACAAGGTCTGCAAGCTGCAAAGATCAATATATGGACTTAAGCAAGCATCTTGGAGCTGGAATACTCATTTCAATGATATAATCAAATTATTTGATTTCATCAAAAATGAGGAGGAGCTATGTGTATTAAAAAAAATCAGTGGGAGTGCTGTTGTCTTCTTCGTATTGTGCGTGGATGATATCCTCCTAATTAGGAATGATATTTCCATATTGACCATGGTCAAAATATGGTTATCTAAAGAGTTTTTTATGAAAGACCTAGAAGAAGCATCCTTTATTCTTGGAATTAAGGTCTATAGGGATAGACCGAATAGGATGCTAGGATTTTCATAGAAGATGTACATAAAGGTGCTAAAGAGATTTAGCATGGAAAACTTCAAAAGGAGTCTAGTATCCTTTAGACATGGCATTCATCTCTCCAAAAAGATGTGCCCTAGCACACCTGAGGAGATTGAATGCATGAGCAAGATCTCTTATGCTTCGATAATAGGGAGCCTCATGTATGCCATGCTATATATGCGATCTGATATTGTCCATGTTGTGAGTGTCATGAGCAGGTATCAGTCAAATTTAAGCAAAGAGCACTGGACTTCTATGAAATATATCCTTAAGTACTTGAGAAAGACTAAGAATATATTTTTAGTCTTTGGTAATGGAGAACTCCAGATCTAGGGGTATACCGACTCGGACTTTATGTCTGACATAGATGATCGAAAGTCAACATTTGAAAGTTTATTTATATGCAATGATGGTGCTGTTAGTTGGAAGAGTTCTAAGTAGACGGTGATAGTAGATTTCATCATAAAAGCAGAATACATCGCTGAGTCGAAAGCTGTGAAAGAGGTGTTCTGATACAAGAAGTTCACCGTAGAGCTTGGAGTGATGCCATCGGATGGCATCCCTCTATACTGTGACAATAATGGCACCATAGCCTTAGCTAAGAAGCTGAGATCTCATCAAAAATTTAAGCACATCGAACGATAATTTCATCTGATCTGCGATTATCTCGAGAAAGGATATGTTAAGATCAAGAGAGTCAACACCACAGATAATGCAACTGATCCGCTAACAAAGCCATTGGGATAGCAGATGATCGAAGCCCATCTTGAGAAGATCGGATTTAGATTTGCAATCAATTAGCTTTAGGTCAAATGAAAGTTTGTTAGATGGATGCCCTAGAAGTCAGATTGGCTAACACTTGTAATACACTTTTAAGGATAATTTTATAATTTTGACTATAAATTAATAAAAAAATTATTTTTCTATCATAGTATGTATTTAAAATGTCTGTGATACATTCTTTGAGTTAATGGTAGTAACAATTTATATTTTTAAGAGTTAAAAATTTAAGACATGAATTTTTATAATTAACTTATAAACTGCTCCTGACCATAGGATCATCACGAGGATGGTGATCAATCCAAAAGATTGATGTATGATCGCTTTTTTAGGATAGATAAGTCTTGAGTCTATAGTATGGAGACATCAAAGTGAAAGTACAGATACTCGTTAGAGAATGAGGATACTGAGCATGACCATCTCGAGCAGTCATAAGGGAGTCTACCTTCTCATCGATGATTGGCTCGATGTTGCAGTGGTGTGTCTGATTCGTTAACCTAAGGTGCATCGATAGTTCATCTTGAGGGTATTATAGTTTGACTACACCATAACTCAGTCTCCTAATCATTCGAAATTCTGAGGTGTATGTTGGCTATAGCATGCTCATTGTAGGATTGAATTGCACCAATGGAGGATCGATCTACCTCGATAGATGAGTAGCCCTATAGTGATCATGAGATTGAGTCCATAAGCCCATGGCTATGGCAGTGTGAAGATGATAGAAAAAAATTTTTATTAGAATTTCACATCAGATTCGAATCGAATGACTAATTCATATGATGGATATTGGGTTTGACGAGTATACTTTAACCCTAATCCTATTGGAGCTCAAGATAGAAGAACCTAATCACATAGGTAGCTACACCGAGAGATTTATTTTTAATTCTAATGGCTTGCCACCATATACTACTAGGTATCATTGGTGGATTTTGGAAGCAATTATGATGATGTTGATGATCGATCATTCTAATTATATGAATCAAAAAAGTTCTAGTCTATTGAAAGTTATTTTGATGATGTCGATGATGAAGATTATGACATGTCTCATTACCATACGAAATTGAACCTAACTGCATTACACAAATAAGGGTTTGGGTCTGGATGTAATCAATCGAGCTAATCTAGTTTAATTGATTTGGATTAGATCCAATTAGTTTTAAGAAAATCATGCTAGCACATGATTGAGCCTAACTTTCTTCTTCTATCTTACTGGTTCATCTCGATTGGGCCAAATTGGTTTGGGCTCACCAGAGAATCTTGTATAGATTTGTTTTTGTCTAACTAGAGCTTATTCAAATCTAAAATGGGATGTCTTAATCCATTAGATGAAAATAAGATAACACCCGTTAATTCCTATGGCTACCTGCCATTTACTATCACTACCGAGACATGAGATGTCTCAATGCAGGGAAGAAGAGGTAAGGGCGTGCACCCCTTTTGGACATCTCCTTGGCACGCACGCCCTATTGGTTTCCATGCACAAGAATGAGTGCATGCCCCTAGTTGGTGTGCGCACATGGGGAAAAGGGGAGGAGTCCCATACAAATGGGACTCCAGTTTTGTATGATGAAGATGGACTCTTGGGTGCCAAAGGGTTTGGGCTTATCCATCTTTGGTGCCATCTATGGAAAGTTTAAAGGGTCTCTACCCTGATTGGATCAAGTGACATCATTCCATCAATCAGATTTAGATCTGATTAATCCAAGCAATATGATTGGTCAGACCTGTGTGGCGCTACATGGTGCAGTAGGATCTATTTAAACCCTATCTGCACCTAGGGTTTTATGAGTTTGCCCATTCACCATACCGCAAGGCTGCCCCTCCCCTCTTCCATGCCTCCCTCTGGTCCTCTCTCTCCCCTTTCCATGCCTAAGAGGTTAGGCAAATCCAGCAAGGAAGATCAAGTTATTAGTGCAAGGATTAGGAAGACATACGACGTGTTTGTGAGACAAGCACGACCTTCATCAATCATTTTGAAGGCTCTATGAATCAGATCTAGATCTGATTTTTGAAAATCAGATCTAGAAGAAGATCGCATCCAGATCCTATTCGAGTGGATATCGATAGAGGTCAGGTACGTGCGTGGCTTGATCTAGGACCTCTAGGCTTCAGCAGATCATCGATAGAGTAATTAGATTATTCGAACAAGGTATGAAATTAAATATAATTTAATTTAATTTTTTATTTTAATATCAGATCTATAGAATCAAATCTAAGATGTCTCAGATCTGATTAGAATTTGTTGAAAAATTTTTTAAAATATTCCTCCAGATCCAATCAGATCTGAACGATCCTATGATGGAAAAATTCTAATTTTCCTTCATATCACACACCAAAGCCAAGGGTGGGGCATGGGGAAAGGGAAGATGGCGCAAAAAAGAAGTCCTAGTCATACTAGGACTTCATGTTTTAACTCGTTAAACCAAATTAGCCCAATTAAAATAGATCTTGGTGTAATCTAATTAATGGTGTTTCTAATTCAATTAGAAATTCAATTAAATTAGATTAAATTTAATATAATTTTGATTTAAATTTTTAATCAAATTAAAAATTAGGAGAACTCAAGTCCTAATTCAACTGAAAATTATTCTTCTTTATAATTGGCTTATCCAATAAATCAATTAGACTTGATCTAATTAAACTCAAACCAAATCTAATTATATCTTATTTAATTAGACTTGATCTCAGCCTAATTGTTCAATCAAATTGAGCCAACTAGTAATCTGATTGCTAATCGATCCTCTTGTAATACTTGCACTAGATCAAACATCAATCATATTAAATATTTAATCCTAAAATGATTCTTAATTGTTGATCAACCATCTAATCAGATTGAGATCTCTAATGTATGTGATCCCATAGTTTCGAACCTAAGCCAATAGCATAGGATCAAATTTCTATACTAATCGAAGTGACCATCGAGCAATGATACCCAATAGTTGGATAGGTTGAATGTATAAAGCAATGCTCTTAGAATTCATGTGGATATGGTTTCCGTATGATTCATCCCCTTGACCATAAATACTCATAGGATGACTCAGAATTTAATCGTCAATCCTAAATAGGTTATCCCCATTGTATTTTAAAATATCAAATCCATCTCACGGATTATCCTAGCTAAGATTTTTCTAAATTAAAATTTAGCTATGCATTATCTCCAAACTCTTTAGAGTGGTCAATCCCATCTTGATCACTTATCGACTTTACAAGTACTTTATTGTGCTAAAAAATCTTTCTTAACTAAATTAGAAATTTAGATAGTCCAGCACCAAAGCACAGTGAATTATTTGTAAGCCACCATAGTGATTTCAAGTCCATTGGACACTTATACCTATGTCCCATCAGAGCAATTCTTAACAATAGAATGCTTTGGTATTGGTCACGTTCAGTGATGATACACTCCTACGTCTCATTTGTATGCCATACCAATGCCTCCACACTACTTGGTTAAGAGGACAACCAACCCATATGGCACACAATAACCTACACTCGATAAACATTATTGTCCTGATTAACAATGTATCATTTGATCACGAATAGTTTTAAGGACTAATTGATAAATTTTTACTTTATCAAATCTAAATAGTTCTAAGAACTTTATTACAATATAGAAGTTCATTAGAAGATATAGATTAATGATAAAAAAATATTAAAATATATATTTTATTTATTAATAAATTATTTATATTTATAAAATAGTACAACCATTAATAGGTTGATAATTGGCTTTGAAACATATTTTTTAATAATTTGTTCCTATGCTACTGGCTTAGGTTTGAACCTATGGATTCTCAAATATTAAAGGTCTCGATCTAATTAGATGGTTGATCAATGATTAAGAATCATTTTAGGATTAAACATTTAATACAATTGAAGTTTGACCTAGTGCAAGTATTGTAGGAGGATCAATTAGCAATTGGATTGCTAATTGTCTCAAGCTGATTGAGCTATTAGGCTAAGATTAAGTTTAATTGAATATGATTCAATTAGATTTGGTTTGGACTTGATTGGATCAAGTCCAATTAATTTATTGGATAAGCCAATTATAAGAAAGAATAATTCTCATTTGAATTAAGAATTTAGTGCACCTATTTTCTAATTTGATTAAAAATTTAAATCAAAATTAAATTAAATTTAATCTAATTTAATTGGATTCAAATTGGATTAGGAATATCATTAATTAGGTTGCACCAAGATTTATTTTAATTAGGCTAAAGATTTGGTTTGACTAATCAAAGCATGAAGTCTAGGACTTCTCCCTTGCACCATCTTCCCTTTCCCCATGCCCCACCCTTGGCTTTGGCATGTGATATCTGACTCCTAGAGAGGCTCCATGCCAATCCATTCACCCCCTATCTCTTTGGATGGTTTGTCGCTTTGGAACAAATCAAAACTAGTAGGTAGTTTTGATTCTAAACTCTGTTTGATAAAGTTTGGAGAAACCAAAAGTCTATCCATTATGGTGCCTATTACACAAGATTTTTTCTAATATTTTTATGGAAAAGAAGGCAAATTTATGTGCCAAAACCTGGGTCTTTATGCATGGAAATTTGGAGGAGGCGCCCAATAGTTGGGTGTCCCAATCCTTATCTCATTTGGACTCAACTATCTAGGTGTTTGACCTAGATAGGGACTCCTCTCTAACTCTCTATTTAAAGAAAGTTAGGCCATAGAATTTTTAGAGCATTTACACCTGAGAGAGAGGGCTTGGGCATGGCGACCTTGGGTGCATAAGTGTTGTGGGCATGGAATTTTGTAAAGTCACAAATATGTTGTGCCTTGGTGAGAGAAAAGCAAGAGAGATGTGAAGTAACTAGATCTAGGATTTCGTGGGTAGATCTTGAAACTTTTTCAAGATCTTGCAGTAGAGAATTTAAATAAATCTAAAATTTATTTAAATAACCATATAAATACCTAGGTCTCAGATCTATTACATGATTAAGGTATAATATTAAATCAAAAATTAAAATCAAATAAGAAAGAAAAGGGTTGATCAAATCAACCTAGATCTACACTACATCAAATGCAGGTATGAAGTTTATAGATCAAATCCATTATCTGAGCAAGTTTAGACATTCTAACTTGCTGATATGGGCTTGAGAATGAAGTCACGAGCTGCACATGTGTCCGACCTCTAGGAGTCGTCCACACAAGCCTATGATCTCTGATCTGAAGTCCGATGCAGGAAATCAACACAACATGCTAGTACTATGCTGATCCTTCTTCGATGGTCGATCCGATGCTCCCTTCTTCAAAATTTGGACTCTCCAAAATATGAGAAGGAAGATAAGAGTTTGCTGATTTGAGACTCTCTAAAAAAAAACTCAAAAGAAAGGAGGAGAGATTGAAAATAAAATAGTCCTAGAAGAAGACCCTCTTCTTCTTCTCTTTTCTCTCACCTAGACACCTAGTTTGGTGCCTATGGAACCCCCATGCCCAAGGACCCCCTTCCTCTGATTATTGCACACCCCAAACCTCTCCAAAATCTCTATATTTTGTGAAAAAATTAGAACAAAATTCATCCAATAAATAGGAAAAAAGAAGAGTCCAAGTTAGGTCAAATTCTTAGACTAGGAATATCCAAACATGGAAAGTTGTTGGGGCGCCCAACTCTTGGGCGCCTCCTCCACAATTTTTGGCATGGACCAGCAAGGGAGGGCACACAAAAAAGGATATTATTTTCATGGAATAAGAGAAGAATTAATTAAAAGAAGGGGCGACACTCAAAGAAAGATGTTTTGGTCAACAAGGATTCTATCTCATAGAATCCTAAGCAAAACCAATTCCTCCTTTGACTTGGTCTTCCACCTAACTTCCAAATATGACTTGGAGGAAGAGAGGGGGCATGAAAATTAGGAAGAAAGAGATTTCACATAAAAAATACCTAAAAAATAGGTATGGAGGTCATTGGGACCAGGATGGCGCAAGGAGATAGGGAGTCCTAGTTACACTAGGATTTCTATTTTGACTTGGTTAAACAAGATCTTTTAACCAAATAAAATCAAGAATAAGTAACTCAATTAAATAAGGCCCTAATCAATTTAAAGACTTAATTAAATTAAATTAAATTATATTTAATTCTAATTTATTTTCTAATCAAATTAAAAAATTACGTTAATCCGAGTCATAGTTAGACTAGGACTAGTTCTTCCTTGCACTTGGCTTATCCAATAAACCAATTGAACTTGATCCAATTAAGCCCAAACCAAATCTAATTAAATTATATTTAATTAGACTTAATTTTAGCCTATTGGTTCCAATTAGCAATCCAATTGCTAATCGATCCTCTTGTAACACTTGCACTAGGTTAAACACCAATCGTATTGATTGTTTAACCTTAGAACGATTCTTAATCATTGATCAACCATCCGATCATATCATAAGCTCTAACGTGTGTGACCTCATAGGTTTGAACCTAAGTTAGTAGCATAGGAATAAATTTCTATACCAATCAAAGTGACCATCAAGCAATGATACCTGACGGTCGGGTAGGTCAAAGGTGTAGAACACCATCCTTAGAACCCATGCGGATATAGTTTTCATATAATTCATCCCCTTGATCATCATGCTTGTAGGACACCTCAGAGTTCAACTATCAACTCTGATCAGGTTATCGACATTGTATTTTAAAATATCAAATTCATCTGATGGATTACCCTGGCTAAGGTTTTGCTATATTGAAATACAGTGATACATTCTTCTCCAACTCTTAAAGTGGTCAATTTCATCTTGATCACACTTCTACTTCGCAAGTACTTGACTGTGCCCAGAGGTCTTCCATTACTGAATTAAAAATTCAGTTAGTCCAGTATCAAAGCACAGTGAGTTGCTTAAAAGTCACTGAGGTGATCTCAGGTCTAAGGAATGCTTATACCTATATCCCATCAGAGATATTTTCGACAGTAGAATGCTCTAAAATTGGTTACGTTCGATGATGATGTACCTATATATCTCTCCTATATGCCATACCAGTGTCTCCATATTTCTTGGTTAAGAGGATAAGCAACCTATATGGCATATAGCGACCTATGCTCGATAGATACTATTGTCCTAATTAACAACCTATCATTTGGTCGTGAACAAATTTAAGGACTATTCGATAAATCCTCTCTTTATCGAAACTAAACCATCCTAAAGACTTCATCACAATAATGGAGTTCATTAGAAGATGTAAACTTGTGATGAAAAAGATGCCAAAATATTTTTATTTATTAATAAATGAATTAGAATTACAAAATAGCTCAACCATTAATAGGCTGATGATTGGCTTTGGAACATAATTTTCAACAACTCCCACTGCCCTAAAGCCACTTGACATAGTATCTAATACCCATCTTCGACTTATGGTTGTTGAACTCCTTGATTGCTAGGACTTTAGTGAAAGGGTCCTCTAGGTTCTTCTTTTCGTCGATCTTCTGAAGGTCGACATCATCCCGATCCACGATCTCATGGACCAAATAAAAGTGGTGCAGATTGTACTTTGTCTGCTGGTGTGCCTTCAGTTCTTTTGCTTGAGCTATGGCGCCAGTGCTATTGTAGTAGAGCAGGACTAGACCATTAATGGAGGGTGCTACTCTAAGCTCGATGATGAACTTTCTCAACCACACAATTTTCTTTGCTGCATCTGATGCTGCCATATACTCTGCTTCGTAAATAGAATTAGCCACTGTATGCTACTTGAAACTTTTTCAATAGATGGCTCCACCATTTAGAGTAAAGATATACCCTGATATACTTTTATTATCATCATGATCAGATTGAAAGTTAGAGTCTGAAAACCCCACAAGCTTCAGATCTGACTCACCATAAACCAATCATTGGTCCTTAGTATTTCTTAAATATTTAAGGATGGTTTTGACCACCTTCCAGTGATTTTCTCCTGGATCAGACTGGTATCTACTCACTACTCCTAGTGAGTATGCCACGTCCAATCTCGTACATGTCATTGCATATATAATAGATCCCACTATCGAAGTATATGGAATTCTACTCATACGCTCTCTCTCTTCTGGAGTTGTTGGACAATCCTTCTTAAAGAAAAATTTTTTAGTCTATCGAAAGATAGCCCTTTTTGGAATTCTCCATGCTGAACCTCTTCAGCACAGTTTCTATGTACGTAGATTGGGATATACTAAGCATCCTTTTAGATCTACCCCTATAGATCTTCATCTCTAGGATGTAGGATGCTTCACCCAAGTCCTTCATGGAGAATTGTGATGGAAACCAGACTTTTATTCCTTGTAGTATGGGGATGTCATTTTCGATTAAGAGAATATCGTCCACGTACAAAATATGAAATACCACTGCTGGACCATTTGTCCATTTGTAAATGCAGGATTCTTCTTTGTTCTTAATGAAGCCATACGTTTTGATAACTTTATCAAAATGCATGTGCCAACTCCGAGATGCCTGCTTCAATCCATAATTGGATCTCTGAAGCTTGTACACCTTGGACTCATCTATGGATGTGAATCCTTCAGGTTGTATCATATATATCTCTTCGATCAGCTCTCCATTTAGGAAAGCTGTCTTCACATCCATCTGCTAGATCTCATAGTCCAGATGGGCAGCAATGGCAAGCATGATCCAAATGAACTTAAGCATTGCCACAGAAGAGAATGTCTCATCATAGTCAATACCATAATGTTGACGATATCTCTTGGCAACCAGACGGACTTTATAGATTTTCATCTTTCCGTCTGTGCCCCTCTTTCTTTTGAAGATCCATTTACATCTAATGGGTTTAAACCCTTCAGATGGGTCAACTAATATCCATACATCATTGATCTTTATGAAATCCATTTTAGATCTTATGGCTTCTAGCCATTTTTCAGAGTCGGATCTCTGCATTGCATCCATATAAGTGATCGGATCCTCATCATTCTAATCGAGTTTGATGGGATCACCATCCTGGACCAAGAATCCATAGTATCTATCTGGATGATGGGGTACGCTATCAGATCGCCTTAGTGGTGCGGGTTCACTAGGCTTCGGATCTAATCTGATCAAATCCGACTTAGGTTCAACATTCTATGTCGGATTTTCTACCTATTGAATTTTATCAAGTTCAACCTTAGAGGCAACAGTTTCTTCATTAAGAATTTTTTTTTCAAAAAGATTGTCCTAAGGCTAACGAACATCTTTTGTTCATCAGCATGGTAGAAATAGTATCCTTTAGTCTCTTTTGGGTACCCTATGAATGTATACTTGTCAGACCTAGGTCTAAGTTTTTCTGTAACTAACTATTTGACATAAGCTGGGTACCCCCAAAACTTAAGGTATGAAAGTGCTGGCTTACGCCCTGTCCATATCTCATATGGGGTTTTAACTACAGACTTACTTGGAATCCTATTTAATAGATAACAAGCCGATTCGAGTGCATATCTCCAGAAGGATATCGGCAAGCTAGCAAATTCTATCATGGATTGGACCATGTCTAACAGAATTCGATTCCTCATTTCAGACACACCATTTGCTATGGTGTTCCAGGAGGAGTCCATTAGGAGAGAATTCCATTCTCTCCTAGATATGTGAGAAACTCACCAGAAAGATATTCTCCTCCTCGATCAGATTGAAGAGTTTTAGTACTTTTTCTAGTTTGTTTTTTACTTCACTTCAAAATCATTTGAATATTTTAAAAGAATCCGACTGATGTTTCATCAGATAGACATATCCATATCTGGATAGATCATCTATGAAAATGATGAAGTAGACATATCCACGTCTGGTACTTATGCTCATTGGTCCACATACATCAGTATGTACTAGACCTAAGAGCTCATTGGCTCTCTCATCTTTTTCAGTAAAAGATGACTTGGTCATTTTACCAAGAAGACATGACTCACATGTTGGAAGTGATTCATAATCATTAACTTCGAGGATTCTCTCCTGAGTCAACCTGTTTATCCTATTTTTGTTTATATGACCTAGCCTACAGTGCCATAAGTAGATATCTGATACACTATCTAATCTAGGGTGCTTGTCAGTAGAATAGACTACGTTAGGTTGTGATAACATATATTCACCATTGTTCAATTATCCATAGAAAGCAGTAACACCATTCATAATGATATTACAAACTCATTTCTTTATTGAAATTTCATAATTATTCATGGCCAAAAGGCCTATAGAAATGATATTTAAAAAAAAACTAGGACAGAAATGACAATCACTAAGAACAACGGTATGAGATTCAAATACAAGTTTCAAAATTTTTAAAGCTAGGACTGGAACTGATCTTCCATCTTCAATGTTCAGGAATCTCTCGTCTTACTCAAATCTTCTACTGACCTACAACCCCTACAATGAATTGCAAATATGGTAAGGGCTATTGGTATCTAATACCCAATCAATAATATCATAAATAAAGAAATTGCAAGAAGTTATCATATAAATATCTTACCCAGCAACAGCCTGCTTCTTTCTCTGCCTATTTAGGTCCAGGGAGGCAATGTACTGAGGACAGTTTCTCTTCCAGTACCTCCACTTCATGCAAAAGAAGCATTCAGCTTGACTCTTATCAAACTTGGTCTTTGGGGTCTGCACAGGTATCCTAGCATGAACATGCACCTTCTTGTTCTTCTTTTCTTTCCCAAAGGATTGAGAATGAGAAGACAAACCTCTCACTAAGTTCACCGACTCCTTATGGAGTTGGTGATCCTTCTCAAAGTTCTGAAGTAACCCCAGTAACCCATGGTAGTCCACTTTAGGCATTGACATTCTATAATATGTAAGGAATGAGAGATAAGACTTGGGCAGCGAGTTCAGTATTGCATCTTTCCCAAGTTATTTGTGCAAGAAAAAGCTGAGCTTGCTCAAGTGCTCTATCAGCTCGATCATGTAAAATACATGATCAGTGATAGAGGCACCATCCCACATTCTGGCATTGAAGATGGCACAACTAGTCTTGTGCCTCTCAACGTCATCAGGTGTGCCAAAAGAATCCTCCAACACTTGGAGTATTTCGTTTGGCTGAGCTGTCTTAAACTTATGACTAAACTCGTCGCTCATTGCAGCCAGCATAATGCAGCACACCGTGGTTTGGTCACTGAGCCACTTCTGATAAATATCTCTGACTGTTCCATGTGCATTGGCAGCTGGCTCCTCAAGTGTAGGATCCATCAGCACATATAGAATCCGTTCATGCTTTCGAACAATCTTTAACTTTCGATACCAGCTACTGAAGTTAGGTCCCACCAACTTATCATTGTCCAATAATGATCAGAGTGATAGAGAAGTGGCCATGTCTGCACAAAGAAAAACCAAAATTTAATTAGTAATTGATTCATTAAACCTAAAGATTTAGACTTTAATCAAAAGATTTCTCCCACTATTTTATTCGAATTGGTAGCCTCTACCTCCAATTCGAGGAATTATCCTAATTTCTTAGTGGGTACTAGAATCCACATAGACTGTACATAAGCCCAACTTTGGTTGGCCCACCCATGTACATCTAAGGATAGGTTCATAACCAATTATTTCTCTAAATAATTTTTAGTAATTAAATTTTGCCTCAGACCCTGATTAGTTGGCTTTGGCCTTCTCAAAAAAGGGTCTAGTTAGGTCCAACCATTAACATGACCATACTTGGTCCATCCAACCAATGAATGATCAGGCCCAACTTTGGTTGGCCCACTTGACCACCATTTAGAAAGATGTATCCAAGAGATCATATAATGAATGATAATTCCATCAATTGATAAGCACCAGACCTTTGGACTTCGAATGATTATCCAACTGATGGATCTATTATCATCCATTTTAATGGGAGGCTATGATCTAATTATCATATAACTATTTTATTTTAGAAACTTAATAATTTTAGAGGATTGATTTATAGAAGTGAGTAGATCAAATTAACCAGCTTGTCATGATCCTCCCACTAACTTCACTAAGTCAGCTTAAGGAAGACCATTAATTGGCTGGTCAAGGAGCACCTAAATTAGTCAAACTGATTTACCTAGCTGATATAGGTTAGCTCAAATAGTCAAGCAATCCGATCAAAACATAATCTCACCAAGAGGCCAGGTAAGTTCGATCAGTGAAAGGATCTGCCAGGCTTGCCTTAGACATCATCAGAAATGGCCATGTAAGTAGGCTGCCAATTAAAAACCACTGGTCTGATTTACTTTAGACACCGACTAGTTTAATTAGTTTCAATTAGATCAACCTAACAATTCATGCTGGACCACGTAGCCAAGAATCAACTCCATCTTGGGTCTTGTTAAAGATATGGACTTGACCAACTACAACTATTGTAATTGATCTAGAGAATCTTAACCTAATCTAAGACAACAATTGATTAGATTTAGCCAATTCTCTAATTAAATCCATTCTTTAATCTAACCCTAGGTCTAACCCAATTAATGGACCTAATCTTCACTAATCCATTTAACCCAATGTGTTATGATTCATGTCATAGGATCTTTAATTTACAATCCTAGAACCTAATCAAACAACTTCTTAATTCTTAATTAAGTTTTGGGTTGAGGGTTGGAGTTTGGCTTTTCAAAAATAGTTTTCATATTTGTAAAATATTTTTACAATATAATTCTATCAACCAAGTTGCATGGTTGATTCATAATCAATATGCAAGTAAAATAAACATAAAACTACTTTAGATCTAATCTAAACAGGTTCATGTAATTGAAATAGTTTCAATAATAATCAATTATAAATCTTCCTAGATCAAATCTAACATATTTATGAAGATTAAAATTAGATTAAAATATTTTTAATCAGATCATAAAATTTTTTAAATTTACTCTAAAATTTTATGATCAATATTTTAGATTAGCATGTACTAGGATAATCTATTCACTATAAGGGGTAAACCTTACAGCAGGACAATCTTATGACAGTCCATGCAATTTAAAATATTTTATTTATTTATTTATTTATTTTAATTTTAGATTTAATAATTAGATTATAAATTAGATCTAATCTAAGAAATAATCAAGATATGCACAAAAATCATGTAATAAGAATCTAGGCTTTGATATCAATTGAAGGAACCAGATTTAGAGTTTCATAGGTAGATCTTGAGACTTTTTCAAGATCTTTTAGCAGAGGACTTAAATAAATCTAAAATTTATTTAAATAACTATATAAATATCTAAATTTTAGATTTATTACATAATTATGATATGATATTAAATAAAAAATTAAAATCAAATAAGAAAAAAAAAGGTTGATCAAATCAACCTAGATCTATACTACATCAAATGTAGGTATGAAGTTTAAAGATCAGATTTATTACATGAGCAAGTTTAGATGTTCTAACTTATCGATCTAGGCTTAAGGATGAAGTCATGAGCTGCACATGCATCCGGCCTCTAGGAGTCATCCACACGAGTCTATGATCTCTGATCTGAAGTTTGATGCAGAAAATTAGCACAGCATGCTAGTATTGTGTTGATTCTTCTTCGATGGTCGATCTGATGCTTCCTTCTTTGAAATTTGGACTCTCCAAAATATGAAAAAAAATATAAGAGCTTTTTGATCTGAGACTCTCTCAAAATAACTTAAAAAAAAGGAGGAGAGATTGAAAATAAAACAGCCCTAGAAGAAGACCCTCTTCTTCTTCTCTTTTCTCTCACCTAAACACCTAGTTTGGTGCCTACGGAACCCCCACGTCCAAGGATCCTCTTCCTTTGATTTTTTCACACCCCAAACCTCTCCCAAAACTCTATATTTCATGAAAAAATTAGAACAAAATTTATCCAATAAATAGGGAAAAAGAAGAGTCCAAGTTAGGTCAAATTCTTAGACTAGGAATATCTAAACATGGGAAGTTGTTGTGGCATCCAACTCTTGGATGCCTCCTCCACAATTTTTGGCATGGACCAGCAAGGGAGGGCACACAAAAAAAGAGATTATTTTTATAAAATAAGAGAAGAATTAATTAAAAGAGGGGACAGCACTCAAGAGAAGATGTTTTGGTCAACAAGCATTCTTTCTCATAAAATCCTAAGCAAAACCAATTCCTCCTTTGACTTGGTCTTCTACCTAACTTCCAAATATGACTTAAAGGGAGAGAGGGGGCATGAAAATCAGAAAGAAAAGAATTTTTTGTAAAAAATATCTAAAAAATAGGTATGGGGGGCATTGAAACCAGGGTGGCGCAAGGAGATCGGGAGTCCTAGTCACACTAAGACTCCTATTTTGACTTGGTCAAACAAGATTTTTTAACCAAATAAAATCAAGATTAAACCAACCTAATTAAATAAAACCTAAACTCATTCAAGAATTTAATTAAATTATATAAATTTTGATTTATTTTCTAATTAAATTAAAAAATTGGGTTAATCCAAGTCCTAGTTAGACTAGGACTAGTTCTTCCTTGCACTTGGCTTATCCAATAAATCAATTAGACTTGATCCAATTAAGCCAAACTAAATCTAATTAAATTATATTTAATTAGACTTAATCTCATCCTATTAGCTTAATCAAATTAAGCTAATTAGCAATCTAATTGCTAATCGATCCTTCTGCAATACTTGCACTAGGTTAAATACCAATCGTATTGATTGTTTAACCCTAGAATGATTCTTAATCATTGATCAACCATCTGATCAGATCGTAAGCTCTAATGTGTGTGACCTCATAGGTTCGAACATAAGTCGGTAGCATAAAAATAAATTTTTGTACTAATCAAAGTGACCATCCAGCAATGATATCCGATGGCCGGATAGGTTGAAGGTGTAGAACACCATCCTTAGAACCCATGCAGATATAGTTTCTATATAATTCATCCTCTTGACCACATTGCTCATAGGATACCTCAGAGTTCAACTGTCAACTCTGATCAGGTTGTCCATATTGTATTTCAAAATATCAAATCCATCTGATGGATTACCCTGACCAAGATTTTGCTATATTGAAATACAGTGATACATTCTTCTCCAACTCTTGGAGTGATCAATTCCATCTTGATCACACTCCGACTTTGCAAGTACTTGACTGTGCCTAGAAGCCTTCCATTGTTGAATTAGAAATTCAGTTAGTCCAGTACCAAAGCACAGTGAGTTGCTTGCAACTCACTGAGGTGATCTCAGGTCTAAGGGATACTTATACCTATATTCCATCAGAGACATTCTCAACAGTAGAATGTTCTAGAGTTTGTCACGTTCAATGATGATGTACCCATACATCTCACCTATATGCCATACCAATGTCTCTACACTCCTTGGTTAAGAGGACAACTAATCTATATGGCATATAACGACCTATGCTCGATAGATACTGTTGTCCTAATTAACAGTCTATCATTTAATCGTGAATAAATTTAAGGACTAATCGATAAATCCTCTCTTTATCGAAACTAAACAGTCCTAAGGACTTCATCACAATAATATAGTTCATTAGAAAATATAAACTTATGATGAAAAAGATACCAAAATATTTTTATTAATTAATAAATTAATTATAATTATAAAATAGCTCAATCATCAATAGGCTGATGATTGATTTTGGGACATAATTTCCAACAAGATGAAAGATCTTCAATAATTTTTTCCTTTAGATCTTCTTCCACCAACTCTTTGAGAGAAAAACATGAGGAAGAAGGCTTTTCTAGATCCTCTCATCTGCTCATTTGATTATTCGAGAGTCTAAATCATTCAAAAAAGAAGATTCGGTATCAACTATTAAAGAAGGATCAATGTAGTGCTAGCATACTATGCTGATTTTCAGATTGCTAGACTTCCAATCTAGATCGGGGCTTCATGTGGACTTCTCGTAGAGGCCGGATACATATGTAGCTTGAAGTGACAACCTCAGCATCAGATCAGCAAGTTAGATCCTAACTTGCGAAAGGTAAAAAAGATTCGATCTTTTTCTCTCACTAGATCAGATCTAGTTTTCTATTTGATGTTGATATGATCAATATCTTAGTTTTTACTTCTATTTAATTTTTAGATTTATATGTATACATGAATCATATCATTAGATCCTCGATCTGGAATTTATCTATATATTTTATAGATTAATTAGATTAATCTTCTACTTTTATTGTTAAGAATTTTGAAAAAGTTTCAAAATACATGCCAGAAACTTTAGACTTTTCCAATAATTGATATACGAGCCTGGGTCTTTTTGATATAATTTCTTTATATGTTTTAGATCTATTGTTTAGATTTAATCTAAATAAGAATCTAAAATTAAATTTAAAATTAAATTTTTAGATTATACGGACTGATCTTAAAAGATTTTTCTACTGTAAGATTTATTTTTATAGTGTAAATGTTGTCCTAGTACGTGCTGATCTAAAATCTAATTATAAAGTTTAAGATTTGACCTAAGATATTTTATGATTTAATTAAAAGTATTTTAATCTATTTTTTATGATCATAAATATGTTAGATTTGATCCAAGATGACTTATGATTAATTAAAAATAGAATTATTTCAATTAGATGTTCATAATCATGAATATGTTTATGTTAGATCTAAAGTAGATTTATGTTTATATTATTTGTATATTGATTATGAATCAAACATGCAACTGGTTGGTAGAACCATGTTGTAAAATTATTTTATAAATATAAAAATTATTTTTGAATGTCAAACCCTAACTCTTAGCCCAAAACTTAATTAAGAATTAAGAGTTTTTTGTTTAGGATCTAGGATTATGAACTGAAGATCTTAAGACACAAATCATAACACTTGGATTAATCGGTTAGAGTGAATTAGGTTCATTAATTGTGTTAGACCTAAGGTTAGATTAAAGAATAAACTTAATTAGAGAACTAACTAAATCTAATCAAATATTGTCTTAGATTAGGTCAAGATCTCTTTAGATCAATTATAATAGTTATAGTTGATCAAGTCCATATTTTTAATGAGAACCAAAATGGACTTGATTATTAGCTAAGTGGTCTAGCCCGAATTGTTAGGTGGATCCAATCGAAACTAATTAACCAGTTGGTGTCTAAGGTAAGTATGGCAGTTTTGATCGATGGTCTTTAATTAGAAGCTACTCATACTGATTTGGTCTTTGATGAGTTAATGACATATCCCTCCCACTGATCTAACTTATCTGATCTTTTAGATAAAGTTATGTTTTGATCAGATCGCTTGACAATTCGAGCTAACCCATGTCTACTAGGTAAATCAGTATGACTGATTTAGGTGCTCCTAGACTAGTCTATCTATGATCTTCATTAATCTGACTTGGTGAAGTTAGTGGAAGCATCATGACTAGCTGGTTCATCTGACTCTCTTCTCTTAAAATAAAGTAACCAAATTTTTTAAAAGTATTAGATCCTTAAAAATGAAATAGTTATGGTGATAACTAGATCATAACCTTCCATTAAGTTGAGTGATAATGGATCCATTAGTTGGATAATCATTGGAGGCCTAAAGGTCTGGTGCTTATCAGCTAATAGAATTATCATTCATAACATGTTTTCTTGGCTGCATCTCTCTAAATGGTGGTTAGGTTGACCAACCAAAGTTGAATTTAATCATTCATTGGTTTGATGGATCAAGTACGATCATGTTAATGGTTGGATCTAATCGAATCTTTTTAGTGGAGGCCAAAGCTTACTGATTAGGGACTGGGATAAAATTAAATTACTAACAGTTGTTTAGAGAAATAATTGATTATAAATCTATCTGTAGATATACAAGGATTGATCGGCCAAAGTCAAGTTTGTGTGCAGTCTACGTGGATTCTAGTATCCACTAAGAAATTAGGATAATTCCTTGGATTGGAGGTAGAGACTATCATCTAAAATAAAATAGTGGAAGAATCTTTTGATTAAAGTCCAAATCTTTAGGTTTAATAAATTATTTGCTAATTAGGTCTTGATTTTTTTTTATGAAGTTATGGCCACTATCCTATCGCTCCGATTATTATTGAACAATGATAAGTTGGTGGGATCCAACTTCGATAGTTGGTAACGAAAGTTGAAGATTGTCCTCGAGCATGAACAAATCTTGTATATCTTGATAGATTCGGCACCTGAGGAGTCAGTCCCAAACACACATGGCACCATCAAAGATACTTACTAGAAGTATCTCAGTGATCGAACCATGATGCGTTGCATCATGCTGGTAGTTATGAGTGATAAGTTCAAATCAGCTCAACCATAAGACATGCTTCAAGTGTTGAACGAGTCTTTTGGCACATCCAATGATGTTGAAAGGCACAAGACTAGTTCTACCATCTTCAATGTTTGAATGAGGGATGGTGCATCAATCACCGATCATGTATTGTACATGATTGAGTTGATTGAGCATTTGAGCAAGCTTGGATTTTTCTTGCACAAGCAGTCAGGGAAAGATGCTATACTTAACTCCTTGCCCAAGTCTTACCTCCCCTTTTTTACTCATTATAGAATGATAAAATCTGAAGTCAATTACCATGGGTTACTAGGTTTGCTTTAGAACTTTGAGAAGGATAACCAGCTCCACAAAGAGTCTTTAAATCTAGTGAGAGGGTCTTCTTTTGGTTCTTAACCCTTTAAGAAAGAAAAGAAAAACAAGAAGGTGCAAGTTCAGGCTAGAACATCAGTGTAGGGTCAGACTAAGAAGCCTAAGTCCAGAAAGAGTCAAGCGGAGTACTTCTTCTGCAAAAAGTGGGGGCATTAGAAGAGGAACTGTCCTTGGTATATTGCCTTCCTGGATCCAAATAGATCAAAAAAGAAGTAAATAGTTATTGGGCAAGGTACTTATATGATAATTTCTTGCAGTTTCTCTATTTGTGATATTATTGAATGGATATTGGATACCGAAAATCCTTACCATATTTGCAATTCATTGCAAGAATTGTAGGTCAGTAGGAGATACAAGCAAAACAAAAGATTCCTAAACATTGGAGAAGAAAGACAAGTTTCAGTTCTAGTATTAGGGTTCATGAAACTTGTACTTGAGTCTCGTAGCATTGTTCTTAGTGATTGTCACAATTATCCTAGTTTCTTATTGAATATCATTTCTATAAGCCTTTTGACCAAAAACATTTATGAGATTTCAATAAAGAAAGAATTTTATGATATCATTTTGAATGGTGTTACAATCTTTTATGGACATTTGAGCAATGGTATCTATAAAATATCATAACCTGTTAATATAGTCTACTCCATGGGCAAACATCCTAGATTAGATAATGTGTCTGATATCTATGTATGGCACTATAGGCTAGATCACATTAATAAGAATAGGATAAACAGGTTGACTCAAGAGAAAATCCTCAAAGGCAGTGATTGTGAATTACTTTCAACTTGTGAGTCTTGTCTTCTTAGAAAAATGACCAAGTCACCTTTTATGGAAAAAGATGAGAGAGCCATTGAGCTCTTAGATCAAGTACATACTGATGTATGTGGATCTATGAGCATAAGTGCTAGAGGTGGATATTTCTACTTTATTACTTTTACAGACGATCTATCTAAATATGGGTATATCTATATGATGAAACATAAGTCGGATTCATTTAAAATATTCAAAATATTTTAAAATAATGTAGAAAAATAAATTAGAAAGAGTATTAAAACTCTTCGGTCTGACCAAGGGGATGAATATCTTTTTGGTGAGTTTCTCATATATTTAGGAGAGAATGGGATTCTCTTCCAACAAACTCCTCCAAAAATACCATAGCATAATGATGTATCTGAAAGAAAAAATCGGACTCTATTAGACTGAAGGAAAATCCTGATTTTCCGATCCAGATTCGTTCAGATATGATCAGATCAAGAGATATATTTCAAATTTCTTTTTTGATCTGTATCAGATCTGGGATGTTTTAGATCTGATTAATATTATTTTAATAAATAAAATAAATAAGGATAAATTAAATCAAATTTAATTTACCTGATTTGGGTAATCCTATTACCCTGTTGATGATCCTGTATGCAGCGGAAGGTTCTGGATCTAGCCACGCAAGCACCTGGCCTCTACCGATATCTACTTAGGCTGGATCTGGAGATCCTCTTCTTCTCTATCACGTCTCCAAAAATTAGATCTGGATCTGATTTGGAGGATCTTCAAAACTTCTTTTGAAGATCAGCAGTCGTCCTTTGCAGCAGTGCAGCCTTCTTGCTTTTGATCGCCTTTCTCTTGCTTGAATCGCACCAACAAAAATCCAAAACTCCTTTTGGACGTGGAGAGCAAGGGGAGAAGGTGGTTTGGCATGGAGAAGGAGGGGAGAGGCAGCCTTGGGGCATATGGAAACTCTTTTCCTCTTTGAGTTGGGTACAGGGTCTTATTTATAGACTAACTGTGATCCAACTCCTCTTCTTCCCAACCAATCACAACCCTTTGTGAAATCAGATCTAAATCTGATTGGTGGGAATAGAGTCCCCTGGATTCCTCCTTAGAGGGTGCCTAAGATCAGTCAAACTGGATTCTTAGAAGAACTCTAATTGGAATCCAAAAGGGAGGTGGAGTCCTTGTCCAACAAGGACTCCTAGGCGCCTCCAACTTGGGCACACGCCTAGGGTGGCGTGCGCCCTTCTCCTTGCCAGGTTCTGGTAGGGGGACAGGCCCCCACCAGCTCTCCAATAGGTGCATGACATGTGGTCAAAAGTCAAAGTGTCAATGGTCAATGTTTGACCAGTCAAAGGTAGACTTTTGACCAAAGTCAAAGAACAAGAAATGGCAGGTGACCAAAAATGGCAGGTAATGTCTTATAAAATAAGACAACCTATTCTGACTTGGACAACCTCCAGTCAGACCATATGAAGGCCTCTGATTGAGCACAAACTCCTTTGGCTCAGATCAGGACAACTTATTTATGATAGAAAAAGAAGAACGTTAGGTTCAATCGAGTGCTAGCACGATTTTCTTGAACCTAATTGAATCTCATTCAGATCAATTGAACTGGATCAGTTCAATTGATGATCACCAGATTCAAACCCTTGTTTGTGTGACCCAGTTAGGTTCAGTTCTGTATGGTAATGGGATATGTCATGATCTCTATCATCGACATCATCGAAACTCCTTTCGATGGATCAGAACTCTTCTGATTCGAACAGCTAGAATGATCGATCATCTAAATCATTCTAATTGCTCCCAAAATCCACCAGTGACACCTAGCAGTATATGGTGGCAACCCATCAGAGCTGAATGCGAACCTCTTGGTGCAGCTACCTGTGTGATTAAGTTCTTCTATCTTGAGCCCCGATCAGATTAGGGTTAAGGTAAACTCGTCAAACCCTAGTCTCTGTCATATGATGTAATCATTCGATTCGAGTCCAATGTGAAAATCTAAATAGAAACTCTTTCTATTATTTCACTCTACCATGGCCATGGGCTTCTGGACTTGATTCTCATGATTATCATAGGGCTGCTCCTCTACCACCGAGGTAGATAGATTCCATCTTGATGCCATCCAGTTCCTACAATGAACATGCTATAGCCAACATACACCTCAGGGTTCCATATGGCTAGGAGACCGAGTAATGGTGTAGTCAAACTATAACACCCTCAAGGTGAACTGCCGATGCACCTCAGGTCAAAGAACCAGACACACTACTGCAGCATCGAGTCAGTCATTGATGAGAAGGTAGACTCCCTAATGACTACTCGAGGTGGTCACGCTCAGTGCCCTCGTTCTCTAACGAGTACCTATACTCTCGCTCCGGTGTCTCCACACCATAGACTCAAGACTCATCTACTAAAGAGAAGCGATTGTACACCAACCTTCTGGATCAATCACCATCCTCGTGATGATCCTATGGTCGGGAGCAATTTATGAGTTAATAATGATTATTCATGTCTTAAATTTTTAACTCTTGAAAATATGAATTATCATTGCCATTAACTCAAAGGATGTATCACAGACACTAAATACACATATGTGATAGAAAATAACTCATTTATTAATTTTAGTTAAAATTATAATTTTGCCCCTAGAAGTGTATTACAAGTGTCAGCCAATTCTGGCTTCTAGGGCACATATATCTAACATAGACATGGTCCATGAAAGAGCAAGGGTGGTGCTCCTAAGTCTTGAGAGACCGTGAAGTAGTCAAGGTGATGGCTCCTGAAGGCTGACACACTGGAGTTGTATCAGCCAAGATGGAGGGCTGACATACTATTAAGCTGGCTTGGAAACAGATTAATAAAGCTCGAGCTAAGATCAAGCTTGCTCAAACCAAAATTGAGCTGGTTCTCTCAGACAAATAGAGAACATGTTTTGGGATTCTGTGGCTTGACAAGCGGTCGAGCCGGCTCGAGTCTTCATTAAGTTGGCTCGGATAAGCGGATAGATGAGCATGGGGTTTTCTATTTGATCTTGGATTGGGTCTAATCCAAGAAATCCTAAGGACTGATTTGAGAGGTCTTAAGATAGGTAATACATGTATAGGCCTAGGTCTTTAGTCCTAGGGATGAGAGCATATGCTGTAGACCCACCAATTGGCATCACCTCGCTCTGATACCAATTGATGTTCCATGATATTGCTCGAATGCCAATCATCCTTGGCATCACAAGCTCCGATACCACATTGCAAAAGCTCCTAATCTTTAGCATGGATTTGAGGGAACCTGTGACGTTCTCAATGGGCAGCAAACCATCAATTCTCCACTTGGATCTATGATGGGGCACCACCCTCTTTGGACTTGAGGGAGATGCCCTCCCTCTCTAAGGCTTCTTCAAGAACCCTGGGGTGGCAACTCTAGAGAGAAGAGAAGAAGAGAGAGTTGAGGGAGAAAAGATCTGTATTTTATCTTTTAAAACCCTAATATAACTTATGTATTTATACATAGCCATTAGGCCCGACCAAAAACTTCTCGGCTAACCCAATACATGAAAGCACTCACCAAGCCTATGTACACCCATGTCTCCCATGCTCTCATCCTCTGGATCTAAATCCGACCAATACATGAGTTAGCCTCCTTAAGACCTCTTAAACCAGGCCTTAAGATCCCTAGGATAAGTTCCTATCCTAGCCCAAATAAAACCCATGCATAGCTCTGCCTGCAGACTGAGCTGGCTCAGTCTCAGCACTAAGCCGGCTAACCTGAGACTGGGTTGGCTCAATTTCAGACTGAGCCGGCCCAATTTGCTCAGTCCAGTTTCTGTGCCATGCCTGTAGTTCTAAATACGACCTTCTATCTATCCTGTGCTCTGAGACTTAGCCGACCCAGTTTGGACTGAGCCGATTAACTTGTAGAAAATCTTCTTTCTACAGTCTTGATTCTTCGACTTTGGTTCCTTGCTCTATCTTGAATTCTAGAATTTTGAAGCACCAACCAAGCCTCTGAAATCCCTAGAGCCAACACCCTGACTCTTCTCGTGGCCTCCCAAGGCTTGGGAGCACCACAAATCCTCACAATCTCCCCCTTGGTGCCCCAAGCCTTGGCAAATCCCTTGGCAATGCCCTCTTGCATGATCTTGCTTTCCCTGCACACTCGACAGCACCTGTGCATGCTTCTTGGCACCATCCTGAAATTGTAGGATTTCTTCTTCTTAGTAGCTGCATCACTTTTTCTAGACTTTCCTGAAGAACCTACAGCATTTCTGCACTAGCACATGCTGTACCACCTGACATGATCTCTTCAGAGCTATGCTTGTCAACCTACACATGTCGCTCCACCTGAAACTATGCATCACCAGTGCTAACCCTCAGCTCTAAACTATGCCAAATTTTCTTTCCACTTATGAAGCCACCACTCCAGAGCTCCACCTATATCCGAAGTCCTTCTGATGTTGCAGAAGCCGACTCTATACCCGAGTCACTCGAGGCCAACCATTCAACATTGCACTGCTGAGCCTGCCACAATACCTAGAACACCATCACTGCCCCTTCGAACCCTCCGCACTCTGCGGCCCTCTTCGAAGCCATCTCGAAAACCTCTGCAATCTATGGGCACTTCCAAAACCCAAGAGCTCATCCAACTCTTTTGAATTCAGCGATTGAACCCTAAGAAATTCTATCCTAGTCCTTCTCTTCTGCCTCTACACCAACCATCACTTCAATTATGCTTGGAGAACCATCCTCCATCTGAACCATAACTCTCTCTGGTGCCCCTGTAGAAGAAACCTGATCCATGATACTCCCGACTGCCTGAGACCTCCTGACGCTCCCTAAGACCTCCTAGCTCTTCTTAAGACCTGCACCCAATCTCACTGAGATGCCCCTGATACCATCTACTGAGATACCTCCCTCGACTGCTGCACCATCGATCCTCTCTCAGCCCCTATGCCTCTAAGGTAGTGCTCCTGTAGCACTCCAGTGCTCCCTGACTCATCTCTATACTGCTCTACAACCATCCAGTCCTAACCTGCTGGACTTTCATGAATCATCAATCTCCATCACTCCTAAGGCTTCATAAATCCATGCTTTGGTCGAACCACTGAATACATTTTCGACTACTTTTCCATTTTCCTGACACCGAAGGACGTATAGTCATTTCTTCAGCCTTCCTTTAATCATTACCTCTTGAAAAACCTCTTTTCAATAGTCCCACACTATCCATCTTCCTAGAGAATTTTGATGCTCTCTGCTGAGATACCTCCTCGACTGCTGCACTGCTGAGCCTCTCTCAGCCCTGCATCTCTAGAAAAGTGCTACTGTAGCACTCTAGTGCTCCCTGCCTATCACATAACAATCATACACTTTAGCCTTTCTGCCAAGACCAATCAGCAAATCATGCACCCAATCCTTCCATCCAGAAAAAATTTCTTTTTGTTAATCCTCTTAACCTCCACCTTCAACCTGTTGCTCCCAATTGGCCAAACCATAGCAACAATAAAAATAGAGTTGAGACATACCGTGGAATCCTTATGCAGATTTTTAATTTTCTCTTGTATGAATTCTTCTTTCCTTTCATGCACCATCAGGCTCTGATACCAAATTGTAGATCCACCAATTGGCATCACCTCACTCTGATACAAATTAATGTTCCATGATATCGCTCGAACGCCAATCATCCTTGGCATTACAACCTCCGATATCATGTTGTGGAAGCTCTTGATCTTTAGCATGAATCTGAAGAAATCTGTGGCATTCTCTATGTGTAGCAAACTATCGATCCTTCACCTAGATCTATGATGGGGTGCCTCCCTCCTTGGGCTTGAAGGAGACGCCCCCCCTCTTTAGGGCTTCTTCAAGAACCTTGGGACGACAACTCTAGAGAGAAGAAAAGAAGAAAGAGTTGAGGAAGAAAAGATCTGTATTTTATCTTTTAAAATTATAATACAATCTATGTATTTATACATAGCCATTAGGCCCGACCAAAAACTTTTCGGCTAACCCAATACATGAAAGCACTCACTGAGCCCATGTACATCCATGTCTCTTATACTCTCATCCTTTGGATCTAAACCCACCCCATACATGAGTTAGCCTTCTTAAGACCTCTTAAACTAGACCTTAAGATCCCTAGGATAAGTCCCTATCATAGCCCAAACAAAATCCACGTGTAGCTCTACCTATAGATTGAGCCGGCTAATCTACCATGCCTGCAGTCTCGAATGCAACCTTCTGTCTGTCCTATACTCTGAGACTTAGTCGACCTTGTTTTGGACTGAGATGACTAACCTACAGAAAATTTTCTTTCTATAGTCTTGATTCTTCGACTTTGGTTTCTTCCTCCAGCTTGAATCCTAGGTTTAAATAGTACCAACCAAGCCTCTGAAATCCCCAGAGCCAATGTCCTGGCTCCTCCTATGGCCTCCTAAGGCTTGGGAGCACCATAAATCCTCACATATGCAAGACATGGGTGTACATGGGCTTGGGTGAGTGCTTTCATATATGAGTTAGCCTAGGAGAATTTTTTTAAGGCTGAGTCATGTTGGCTTAGGGTGTCCATATATACTTTATATATATAATATTTTTTAACAAGTGGAATAGAAATATCTTTTCTTTCTGAAACCCTACTCTCTTCTCCTCTCTTTCTCTCTTGGTTAGCCGCCCATCTCTTGGTGTCTATTTATCAGTGCTGCTGCCTCCTTCTGGTTGGAAGTCTTTAGTTGCTGGTTCCAGATCTTCTAAACTCCAAGGAACCGATCCTACAATTGGTATCAAAGTTCAAGTCATGTCGAGAAAGAAGGAGAATGAAGAAGGAAGAGATCTATAATGACTAAAATTTCAACAAAATCCTATCAAGATATTTATCATCTATCTTGATGATTTTGCTATTATTTGACTTGGATTCAGTCATGGGGAGTAGCATAAAGATAGATTTTGAGAAGTTTAATGGGAAAGAGAGCTCTTCCATCTAGAAAGTTTGTGTAGAGGATCTCCTTGTGCAGCATAAATTAGATCAAGCATTAGAGGATAGGTCGAAAGGGATCACAGATCGACAATGGATGTCGATGGAGAAACATGCATGTTCAGCAATTAGAGGGTGTTTAGTAGTCGTGTTCCTCTTTTTGGTGCTGGAAGAGAGAACCCTTAAAGGAATTTGGTCAATGTTGCAAAATCTTTACATGGGAAAGAACATGTGCAACAAACTTATGTTGAAGAAGAGGCTATATTGCCTTTGTATGGTTGAAGGTGGAGATCTCCTCAGTCACATACAGTTGTTTGATCAAGCAAGAAATGAATTGCTGAATGTTGGAGTGAAGATGGAGGAAGACAAGTCATTATTTTGTTCGCTACCTCCTTCGTTTGATCTGCTAGTCATGACACTGCTCTACGAGAAAGAGACACTATACTATCAAGACATTATTTTGGTGCACGCATGAATGAGCAGAGGAAGAAGATGACTAAGGATGGCATTCCCTAGGAAGGTATGACTGTAGGGGAGAGATTTGGAAGAGGAAGGGTAAGAGAAAAATCAAGGGGATGATTAAAGTCCCGAAAAGGCAGAAAATAGATAAAGTATTACAAGTACAATAAGATCGAGCATTTTTGATGTGATTGTCCATTGTTGAAGAACCAAAAGAGAGAAAATGAAGGATATGATTCTTTGAGTATGGTTTCTGATCAAGAGGCAGAAGATGACCTCTTGGTCGTATTGGATGGTCACAGGCAAAGCACAGAAGTTTGGACCCTGGATTCTACATACATTGAGATCAATGAGGAAAGTGTGATACCTAAGGATGATCACCCTTGCAAGGTCACTAGTATTGGGATGATTAGGATGAGAATGTTTGATGGGATGGTGTAGATTCTCATGAATATGAAGCATATCTTGGAGCTTAAGAAGAACCTTGTGTCATTGGGCTACTTGGAGCTGAGTGGCTATAGGCTTCAGTAATTATGCCAAGAGTGGAGTATTGAATATCTTCAATGGAGCCATGATAGTGATGAGGGATAGGAGGATGAAAAATAATCTCTACAAGATGAATAGATCTATGATGACCAGAGGATCTAATACAGCTGTAGCAGCACAAGATCAGTAGGAGTCTTATCAGTTATGGCATTATTGCCTGGGCCACATGGGAGATAGAGGGCTGAAGGAGCTGAGCAAAAAGGGACTGATCTCTAATCTGGGTGGAGGAGCTTCAGAGCTTTATGAGCCATGCTAGATGGAAAAATAGAGAAGAGTTTAATTATGATCAACACAGCTTGCAGTGCCGCTCCACTGTATCTAGTTCACACTGATGTGCGGGGACTGGCTCCGATTTCAATCAGAAATGGAGCAAGATATTTCATGATCCTAATAGATGATTTCTTGAGGAAGGTTTGAGTCTACTTTATGTGGAAGAAATCATAAGTCTTCACCAAATTCAAAGTTTGGAAGGTCGAGATGGAGAAGGAACAGGGCAGAAGTGTGAAGTGTTTGCAGTCCTATAACGGTAGAGAGTATACTAGCAAGAAGTTTCAAGTTTTTTGAGAGGAGTGTGGCACCAAAAGATACTTCTCAGTGAAGGAGACTCCTCAGCAAAATGGGGTGGCCGAGAGAATGAATAGGATCCTTATGGAGAAAGCAAGATGCATGAGGCTGTAGGTAGGATTTCCTAAGATATTTTAGGTAGAATCAGTGGATGTAGCCTACTACCTGATGAATCGATCACCTCACACCAAGTTAGATGGAGGAATTCTAGAGAAGAAATGATCTGGAAGAAGTATAAGCCTAAACCATTTAAGGTTGTTTGGGTGCACAGCATTTGTGCACATTAGTGCTAGTGAGTAGAGCAAATTAGATGCCAAGGCAAAGAAGATGGTGTTCCTAGGATATCCATGAGGTATTAAGGGCCTACATCTATGAGAAGGCCATGGAGAGCCAAGATAGAGATAGGTGGTTCAAGCTACGGCTAAGAAAATTTAGTCTCTTCAGAAGAATCAGACATAGTGTTTGGTGTAGCTACCATAGGGGAAGAAGCCCATTGGATGCAAATGGATTTTCCAATGCAAGAAGGGGCCTTCGGAGCAGAAAGGTATCAGGTACAAAATAAGATTACTAGCCAAAGGATACTCCTAGAAAGAAGGCATCGACTTCAATGAAGTTTTCTCTTTGATCATCAGGCATACATCTATCAGGATGCTGCTAAACATCATTATAGTTCAGGACTTGGAGTTGGAGTAGATAGATGTTAAGATGGCTGATGCGTGCTAATTTATAGCTATGGCAAGTGCAGCAGTTGATCAAGTAATAAAGTGAATGAGTAGAGTATCGTCCCTAGAGGATTGAAAAATAAGTACTGAAAAGCTCTTTCCTATGCTTTATTTAGAAGATCGATTTATGAGAATAAGAAATTAAAGAATAAAATAAAAAAAATAATTAAAAATTTTTAAGAAAATAGAGAGAGTGTAAATTATTAGGGTTTTAAACTCAAGAGTAATGGATTACTAAGGCAATCGGTTCACCAACTCAGTCAATACAATATTCAGGTTTTTAGATTAATTTTATTTCATGTGACGGTGGAGTCTCCTAATTTATTCACTACCCTTTGGTCCAGGCATAGCAAAACTATCAATATTTATTAATTATCCTTTGGTCCAGGTGTAATTTAAATAAATATTAATGCATTAAGTTTTGTGAAACCCTCTAATTAAAATACGCTGCGTCCAAAGCGCACTAAAATTTCTGCATGCATATGAATTCTAATTTGATTCATAATACAAGGTATATAATCAAAGAAGCAATAACATAGATGTACTTGGTCCGTAACATCTATGTTCATCAGATCAATTAGAAGATGGCCAGTAATCTAAAAGCATTAAGATCAGATTTATATACTCCTCATGAATAAAATTTAAAAATAAATCACACTGAATATTACATCAAAAGAGTGGCTATACCTTAGCCTTAGTAAAAGAAAATTTAATTCATGATAACAAATTCAAAAATAGCAAATAAAATAAAAAGCATAGAGAAATTAGACTGTTTGATTGCTGAAATTGATTATCCGTTGCTCTTGGTGTGGAGAACTTGGTGAAGAAGAAGATGCTCCTTGATCGATGTCTTGATTATCAAATGAAATCAAAAATTCTTTTTTTTTTCTCTCACAAATCACTCTTCTCTTTCTACCTTTCTCCTCTCTTTTTCTTTTTGTTTTTCTTTTTTTCTCTAACTCTCTCCCTTTTTTTCTTTTTCTTTGACTTCCCTGACTTCCTCTTTTTTTTTTTACAGTAACAGCAGGTATTTATAAGCTAAAAAAATTTGATTCTCTCCAAATTCCTTTAGAAATTAGGTTTAATACTCATAAAATAACTCAAACAAGAATCTGGATAATTCTGATCGTTGGATGTTGATCAAACGGTCCAAAAATTACTTAAAAACCCCTTAAAATAACCTAGATCAAGTCGGATTTCATGCCAGCCATTGGATCAACCGTTGGATTGAATCTAGGCCATCCGATCACGTAGAAAGAGGCCTTCTGATCTTTAGTTTAATGTTAGAATGAATCTCAGTCATTGGATCTTGATTGGGAGCTACGGATGCCGTTTATCAGTGCTTTCTTTTCGACCGTCCGATCAAATTTCAGCGAAAGACGTCCGTTGGATCAGACAAAATTTCCAAATTGCCCTCTGTAGACCATGCACGAGCCCGATGTTGCATGGAACCCCGCGTTCTTCAGCAAATCGGAGCGCGCTTCTTCATGTGAAATGCCCGAAATACCCTCATGTTGGTCCACCGTGCGCCGCAAAAAATGTTGACGTCAGCATTGCATCGATGGGTCGGTCTGCTGTTGTGGTCGAACCGAGCCAAACCGCTGAGCCAGTTTTCTGAATCGATTTGAACCGAACCAATTTTTTTTTTGAAATTCAATTTTGGGCTCATTTGAAGTCCGTTTTGCCTGAAATTTATTTCATCTGAACCAGAAAAATAAGATCTTCACATTGGTGGCCTTCTTTCCTACATAAGATTAGTAAAAATATCAATTTCTAAAGAAATAGATTAATTTATTTTATAATTTAATATTTTTATTAGTATATTTTTATCACTTATCACACCCCCCAACTTAGTCATTGCTAGTCTCTTAGCAATGTTTTATTTAATACCATGTTTCAATAAGATTATCCATCACAAAGATAAAATCTAGGATTAAAGGTCAAAAAGTTTAGAAAATACTGCTAACTAAGCATTGAGCTTCAGAAGCAAATTTTTCAGTCAATACAATTAAAAACTTTCTTAGAGTACATCAAAGATCTATAGCACTTGTGTTCGTGATGACTAACTTTAGCATTTCAGTATTAAATTAAAAGAACAAAAGTATCCTTCTCTTATCACCTATTTTGGTCAATTTTCTATACATTCTCAATTTTATACTCATGAATTAAGGTAGCTTTCACACTGCCTTTCCCTTTTTTTTTTTTTTTTACTGTGCTGAGCATCCTGGCCTTTCCTTCACCATTTTACGTGAATTTTCACACTTGACCTAGGTGCAGAGACCCAGTTACTAGGCTTTGGGCAATCCACATATACTCTATCTTTTGCACTTTATTTTTAGGCAGGTAGCTCTTTCCTTAAATTCAAGTTTCTTTGATTAGAATGTATATTAATTATCAATTTTTAGTGATAATTGAATCCTCAGTTGGCCTTATAATCAATACCTACTTTGCCTTGTTAGTGTGCATGTGCAATTAAAGAAGTGCTAATAGTCTTTTAATGACCTAAGTAGGCTGCTAAAAGTTGACCAACTAATCTACTTCTTTAACTCGTTACATTCATTAGCAAATAATTCTATCTTTTATCACTTATCCAGTCTATCTTGCTCAAGATTTTCTTCTTGACACATTTTTTTTTTTTTTTTTAACTTATTCTACATTGTCTTAAAGGAGAAAGAAAAATAAAGGGTGCAATAAAGGATAGGAAGGAATACACCTGATTTGGTTCAGTCTGGTTCTTTGGAGCTTTGAAATTTTGCTTGAGCTCTCATTGATTTTTCTGCAAAATTGAAAATACACACCAAGAGCAGTAAAAGAGCAACAACAAATTACTAAAAAATAAAAGAAAAGAAAAATGATCAAAACTAAAAAGAAAAGAAACAACCTATCTAGTAGTTCTGATTTATAGTCTTCAGCTTGACTTTCTTTGAATTCTAAAGTGGATCTTGTAATTGAAATGCTTCCTTCTCCTTTTCAAAACTTCCATTAATGTAATTTTTCAGCCTGTGACCATTTACCTTGAAGGTACCTTTTGATTCATCAAAGATCTCTACTGCTCCATATGGAAATACCTTAGTAATTGTATAGGGACCTGTCCATCTTGATTTTAGCTTTCCTGGAAACAAATGTAGCCATGAACTATACAAAAGAACTTGCTGTCCCTCATGGAATTCTCTTTTTACAATATGGTTATCATGCCATTTCTTAGTACGTTCTTTGTAAATCCTGGCATTCTCATAAGCATGGTGGCGAAATTCGTCCATCTCATTTATTTGCATTAACCTATTCTTCTCTGCATCTTGTATATCAAAGTTAAGAATTTTCATGGCCCAATATGCTTTATGTTCTAGCTCAACAGGGAGGTGGCATGCTTTTCCAAAGAGTAGCCTATATGGGGACATACCAATAGGTGTTTTATATGCAGTTCTATATGCCCATAATGCATCATCTAATTTCAATGACCAGTCTTTTCTAGATGCAATTATAGTTTTTTCTAAAATTCTTTTTAATTCCCTATTAGACACCTCTACTTGACCACTGGTTTGTGGATGATATGGGGTAGCTATTTTATGAGTGACACCATATTTGTTTAATAGATTTTCAAATTATTTATTACAAAAGTGTTTACCTCCATCACTAATGATTGCTCTAGGAGTGCCAAAATGAGTAAAAATATGCTTTTTCAAAAATTTGACAACTACCTTTGCATCATTAGTTGGAAAGGGTGCTGCTTCTATACCCATTTTGAAACATAATCTACAGCCACAAGTATATATTGATTTGAAAAAGAACTAGGAAAAGGTCCCATAAAATCAATACCCCAAACATCAAAAATTTCACACACAAGAATATTGTTTAAAGGCATTTCATGTCTTCTAGAGAGATTTCCAGTTCTTTGACAGCGGTCACATGAAGAGACATAAGTATGAGCATCTTTAAATAGAGAGGGCCAATAAAAACCTGATTGAAGAACCTTATATGCTGTTCTAGTTGGGCCGAAATGTCCTCCTGCCTCTCGATCATGACAATGATGCAGAATTTTCTCCATTTCTTCCTCTGGAATGCATCTTCTAATGACCTGATCTGAACAACACTTATACAAAAAGGGTTCATCCCAGAAATAATGTTTAACAATAGATAAGAACCTCTTCTTTTGTTGAAAAGAAAGACCAAGTGGAAAAAACCTTACCAACCAAGTAGTTAATAATATCAGCATACCATGGAAACGTTCTACCTGATATAGCATAGAGGCGTTCATCTGGAAATTCCTCCTTGATAGGGCAAATATCTAATTCCTTCTCTGTGATGTTTTCCAGTCTGGAAAGGTGGTCAGCAACTGAATTCTCTGTGCCCTTCTTATCCTTGATCTCCAAATCATACTCTTGTAGCAAAAGAATCCATCTGATCAATCTGGGTTTTGCATCTTTCTTGGTAAGGAGATACTTTAGAGCTGCATGGTCGGTGTATATAATAACTTTAGATAAAATAAGATAAGAATGAAATTTGTCTAATGCAAATACTACTGCCAGAAGCTCCTTTTCAGTGGTTGCATATTTTTGTTGAGCTTCAGTCAAAGTGCGGCTAGCATAGTATATTGTTTGAAAAATCTTATCCTTTCTTTGACCAAGTACTGCTCCTATGGCTGTGTCACTAGCATCACACATCAACTCAAAAGGTAGGGACCAATCTGGTGCTACCATAATAGGTGCCGTGACCAGCTTCTCCTTGAGGGTGTTAAATGCCTGCAAACACTCATCAGAAAAATGAAAAGAGACATCCTTGCATAATAATTTAGATAAAGGTTTAGAAATTAGAGAGAAGTCCTTTATAAATCGATGGTAAAATCCAGCATGCCCCAAAAAGCTCCTAATGGCCTTAACTGAGGTCGGTATGGGTAATTTTTCGATCACCTCAAGCTTAGCTCTATCAACCTCAATACCTTTATATGAAATCTTGTGGCCTAACACTATGCCTTCTTGTACCATCAGATGACACTTTTTCCAATTTAAGACAAGATTAGTATCCTCACATCTTTGTAAAATAAGAGATAAGTTATGCAAGCATTTATCAAATGTGGATCCAAAGATAGAAAAATCATCCATAAATATTTCAAGATAATTTTCAATCATATCATAAAAAATAGCCATCATGCATCGTTGAAAAGTAGCTGGTGCATTACATAAACCAAACGGCATTCTTCTAAAAGCAAATGTACCATAAGGACATGTAAAAGTAGTTTTCTCTTGATCCTCAGGTGCTATGGCAATTTGATTATAACCAGAATATCCATCTAGAAAGCAGTAAAAATCATATCCAGCTAATCTTTCTAACATCTGATCAATGAATGGAAGAGGATAATGATCTTTTCTAGTTGCATCATTTAATTTTCTATAATCCATGCACACTCTCCATCCAGTAACAGTTCTAGTGGGGATTAATTCATTATTATCATTTTGAACTACAGTAATCCCACCTTTCTTAGGAACTACTTGAACAGGGCTCACCCATGAACTATCAGAGATAGGATAAATAATACCTGCATCCAGTAGCTTGATTACCTCCTTTTTGACCACTTCTTGCATCTTGGGGTTGAGTCTTCTTTGGGGTTGGACCGTAGGCTCATAGTTGTCCTCCATGAGAATTTTGTGCATACAAATTGAGGGACTAATTCCTTTGATGTCTGCTATTGTCCATCCAAATGCCTTTTTGTGTTTCTTTAGTACTCTTAATAATTTTTCTTCCATTAAATCTATCAAGGAAGAAGAAATAATAATAGGTAAGTGTGATGAACCTTCCAAGAAAACATATTTTAAATGAGAAGGGAGAGGTTTAAGTTCAAGAGTAGGTGGCTCTTCAATTGATGTCTTTGGAAAAGGAGTGGATGATCTTTCTAATTCTTCAAATCGTGGTCTGTATGTGCGTGGAATATATGGTCTGGCCCTTAGCAATTTTATGCATTCTGTTTGCCTTTCATCTTCAGCTGAACCCTCTTGTGATTGGACAATGCAAGCTTCAATAGGGTCCTCAAACCTATTTTCTAAAAAATACTCATGCACTAAATTGTCAATAATCATCTATACGAAAACAAGTTTGATTATCATTGGAATGTTTAATATCTTTAAAAACATTAAAAGTAACTTGTTCATCTTGGACTCTAAGAATTAATTTTTCTTGTTGAACATCTATTAAAGCTCCTCCAGTAGCTAAAAAGGGTCTCCCTAAAATAAGGGGTACATCATAATCTTCTTTCATATCAAGAACAATAAAATCAACAGGAAAAAATAAACTTGTTTACCTTTACCAAGACATCCTCCACTATACCTCTTGGATATTTAATGGATCTATCGGCTAATTGAAGAGTAATAGTGGTAGGCTTTGGTTCTCCTAGACCCAGCTTCCTGAAAATAGAAAAAGGCATGAGATTAATGCTTGCTCCTAAATCACATAAAACTTTATCAAAACTACAATCACCAATAATGCAGGGGATAGTAAAACTCCCTGGATCTTTTAACTTCTGTGGTAATTTATTTTGAAGTATTGCTGAGCATTCTTCATTCAAATTTATTCTCTCATGCTCCTTCAGCTTTTTCTTATTTGTTAAGGATTTCTTTGAGAAACTTGGCATACCTGGGCATTTGAGTAATAGCATCTACAAAAGGAATATTAATATGTAAATTCTTTAAAATTTTGAAAAAGTTAGAAAATTTCTTATCTGGATGCTGTATTTGTCTCTCTGGGAATGGTAGTGGCGGCACGTAGGGCTTCACATTTGGATCAGCAAATCGTATACCTGGAGACCATCCATCTGCTGGTTGTTTTGGTGACTGACGAATTTTAGTTGATGGTTCCTTATTTGTAGTTGGCTCTTCAGTCTCTTTCTTCTGATGTGGCTCCTCCAACTTTGTACCACTTCTTAGGGTGATAGCATTGACTTGCTCCCTTGGATTTGTCTCCATGTTGCTGGGCAAGGATCCTTGAGGTCTCTCGGAGATTATCTTAGCCATTTGACCTATTTGCATCTCCAAGTTTCGAATTGCTGCTGTTTGGTCCTGCCTAAGTTTGGCTTCCAAATTTTTTATAGTTGCTTCTTGGTTTTGCATAAATTTGACCATCAGCTCTTCCATGTTGGACTTCTTTTCAGGTACTTGGAATCCCGGGGGTGGCTGTTGTGCTGCATTTTGATTGCTCCATGAGAAATTTGGGTGCTGCCTCCACCCTTGATTGTATGTGTTGGAGTAGGGATTGTTTTGTTGCGGCCTGAAAAAATTACCAATATAATTAGCTGTATCAGTTGTTTTAGCAAAAGGATTACCTGTCTGGCAATTGCTCGTATCGTGTCCTCCTCCACATAGGTCACAAGTAATGCTCTGAACATGCATAGCTGTTCCCTTTAAGTTGTTGACTTCGGCTCTAAGGGCTGCAATTTCAGCTAGTAAGGTTGGCACGCAATCTACTCCCTGCACAGCTGCTAGTCTTTTTGGCATCATACGTTCTGTCTGCCATTGATAGCTATTTGATGCCATCTCATCGATCAGATCGAAAGCTTCTTCCTCCATTTTTTGATTAATGGTTCCTCCTGCTGCTGCATCAATCATAGAACGATTAGTAGGAGATAAACCATTATAGAAAGTTTGTACCTGAAGCCATACGGGTAGTTGATGATGTGGACATCTCCTCAGCAATTCCTTGAAATGCTCCCAAGCCTCATATAGTGTCTCCATGTCCATCTGCATAAAGGAAGTGATATCGTTGCGCATCTTGGCAGTCTTGGAAGGTGGAAAGTACTTGGCTAAGAATTTTTGGGCTAGGACATCCCAAGTTGTGATAGAACCTGCAGGAAGAGAATGAAGCCAACTCTTAGCTTTGTCCCATAAAGAGAAAGGAAATAACCTTAATCTAATAGCATCATCCGACACCCCATTAATTTTAAAAGTATCGCAAAGTTCAAGAAAATTAGAAATATGGGCATTCGGATCATCATGCACGTGTCCACTGAATTGGACAGTTGATTGAATCATCTGGATCATCGTCGATTTTATTTCGAAGTTGTTTGCTCGTACAGGCGGTCTCCTGATGCTCGAAGCTGCATCGGCTATAGATGGTGTGATGTAATCATTTAATGGATGATGTACTGGTCGAATAGCTTCATGCTGTCCTTCAGTCGCCATATCCAATCCTAGATTGATGTCGTTAGGATCTTCAGCTGCCATGTTTCTCTCTTGTTGTAGTCTTCTAATGGTCCTTTCAATTTCTGGATCTAAAGGTAGTAAGTTACTATGTCCAGTACGTGTCATGCACTGAATAATTTTTTTTTTAAATAATAAAAATTAAAAATAAATTTCTAAAGTAAAGCTAGGATCAAAATTTTAATATTATTTTAGACACAATCCCCGGCAACGGTGCCAAAAACTTGATGCGTGCTAATTTATAGCTATGGCAAGTGCACCAGTCGATCAAGTAATAAAGTGAATGAGTAGAGTATCATCCCTAGAGGATTGGAAAATAAGTACTGAAAAGCTCTTTCCTATGCTTTATTTAGAAGATCGATTTATGAGAATAAGAAATTAAAGAATAAAATAAAAAAAATAATTAAAAATTTTTTAAGAAAATAGAGAGAGTGTAAATTATTAGGGTTTTAAACTCAAGAGCAATGGATTACTAAGGCAATCGGTTCACCAACTCAGTCAATACAATATTCAGATTTTTAGATTAATTTTATTTCATGTGACGGTGGAGTCTCCTAATTTATTCACTACCCTTTGGTCCAGGCATAGCAAAACTATTCAATATTTATTAATTATCCTTTGGTCCAGGTGTAATTTAAATAAATATTAATGCATTAAGTTTTGTGAAACCCTCTAATTAAAATACGCTGCGTCCAAAGCGCACTAAAATTTCCTGCATGCATATGAATTCTAATTTGATTCATAATACAAGGTATATAATCAAGAAGCAATAACATAGATGTACTTGGTCCGTAACATCTATGTTCATCAGATCAATTAGAAGATGGCCAGTAATCTAAAAGCATTAAGATCAGATTTATATACTCCTCATGAATAAAATTTAAAAATAAATCATACTGAATATTGCATCAAAAGAGTGGCTACACCTTAGCCTTAGTAAAAGAAAATTTAGTTCATGATAACAAATTCAAAAATAGCAAATAAAATAAAAAGCATAGAGAAATTAGACTGTTTGATTGCTGAAATTGATTGTCTGTTGCTCTTGATGTGGAGAACTTGGTGAAGAAGAAGAGGCTCCTTGATCGATGTCTTGATTGTCGAAGAAATCAAAAACCCTTTTTTTTTTCTCACAAATCACTCTTCTCTTTCTACCTCTCTCCTCTCTTTTTCTTTTTTTTTTCTTTTTTTCTCTAACTCTCTCCCTTTTTCTCTTTTTCTCTCTTCTCTGACTTCCTCTTTTTTTTTTTTTTTACAGCAACAATAGGTTTTTATAGAGCTAAAAAATTTGATTTCCCCCAAAATTCCATTTCAAAAATTAGGTTTAAGACTCCCAAAACAACTCAAATTAAGATCTGGATAATTCTGATCGTTAGATGTTGATCAAACGGTCCAAAAATCACTTAAAAATCTCTTAAAATAACCCAGATCAAGTCGGATTTCATGCCAGCCGTTGGATCAACCATTGGATTGAATCTGGGCCATCCGATCGCGTAGAAAGAGGCCTTCTGATCTTTAGTTTAACGTCGGGATGAATCTCAGCCGTTGGATCTCGATCGGGAGCTGCGGATGCCGTTCATCAGTGCCTTCTTTTCGACCGTCCGATCAAGTTTCAGTGAAAGGCGCCCGTTGGATCAGACAAAATTCCAAATTGCCCTCTATAGACCATGCGCGAGCTCGATGTTGCATGGACTGCCGCATTCTTCAGTCAATCGAAGCGCGCTTCTTCATGTGAAATGCCCAAAATATCCTCATGTCAGTCCATCGTGTGCCGCAAAAAATGCTGACATCAGCATTGTGTCGGTGGGTCGGTCTGCTATTGCGGTCAAATCGGGCCGAACCGCTTAGCCAATTTTCTGAGTCGGTTTGAACCAAACCATTTTTTTTTTTTTTTTTTTTGAAATTCAATTTTGGGCTCGTTTGAAGTCCGTTTTGCCTAAAATTTATTTTATCTGAATCAAAAAAATAAGATCTTCACATTGGTGGCCTTCTTTTCTACATAAGATTAATAAAAATATTAATTTTTAAAGAAATAGATTAATTTATTTTATAATTTATTACTTTTATTAGTATATTTTTACCACTTATCAACGATATTTCTCCATAGATATCTAGAGGAGAGTATCTGTATGAAGTAGCCACTAGGGTTCAAAGAGTTGGAATAAAAGGAAAGGTGTGTTTGCTATAGAAGTCGCTATACAAGCTGAAGCAGCAGCCGAGGCAGTGGTGCAAGCTTTCGACACCTTCATGAGGAGCATTGACTTTTTTGGATGTAAATTTGATCCTTGTGTGTATGTTCAATCTCTAGAGGATGGGTCTAGGGTGTTCTTACTCTTGTACGTAGATAACATGCTGATAGCATGTAAGAGTAAGAAAGTTTTACAGGAACTGAAGGCTACATTATCTCAAGAGATCGAGATGAAGGATTTGGGGCGTACGAGGAAGATCTTAGGCATGAAAATCCTCAAAGATCGGGACAAGAAGGTGCTGCATTTGTCTTAGAGTGGTTACATTTGAAAGGTCTTAGAGAGATTTGGGATGAAGAAAGTCAAACCTGCAGCATTGCCACTTACCGGTAACATCAGACTTTTGAAGACTATGTTGCCACATACTAAGGAGGCTCGGGATATGGAGAGAGTCCCATACACTGTTGGTGTGGAAAGTTTGATGTACACCATGCTGTATTGTAGGCCGGACATAGCTCATGCAATAAGTCAGGTGAGCAGATTCATGGCACAGCCTGGCAGGGAACACTGGCAAGCACAGAAGAGTATCTTCAGGTACTTAACATATATAGTTAGAGTCAGCATCAGCTATGGATAGTAAGGAGGTGCCAAGGGATGCTCCAACATGTCCAAGGAGGATTAGGGGCTGATAGAGGGGTTTATAAATGCAGATTTTGGTGGAGATATGGACACCCGACGTTCGATGATAGGATTCATATTTTGCTCGAATGGAGGTCCCATTTCATAGAGATCATGCTAGCAGCCCATCATGATCTTGTCCACCATCGAGGCAGAGTACATCGGCATTATAGAAGCTGCGAAAGAGACATTATGGCTAAAGGAATTACCATTGGAGATGGGCCTTGTATAGAAGACTGTTAAGATGTACTGCAATAGCTAGAGTGCATTATTACTTGCTCAGAATTCAGTCTACCATGTGAGGAAAAAGCACATCGACATTTGATACCACCGGATTAGAGAGCTCATGGAGGATGGTGAGGTAGAACTGGTGAAGGTTCATACAAAGAAGAATCCAATTGATGCACTGATAAAGATTTTTCTGTAGGATAGTTTTCATAGATGTGTGACACTGATATGTTTGATGGACAGGATAGAATAGCCCCAAGCCTTAGGGCACCAAGGTGGAGATTGAAAGTGCAAGGATGGTGCTCCTAAGTCTTGGGATACCATGGAGTCAAGATGGTGGCTCCTGAAGGCTTGGACCAGTTGGATTTGTATCAGTCGAGATGGAGGACTGACACACTATCAGACTGGCTCGGATACAGGTCAAGCCAGCTCAAGCTAAGATCGAGATGACTTGAGCCGAAATCGAGCTGGTTCTCTCAAATAAATAGTGAACATGTTTTGGGATTCTATGGATTGATAGGAAGTCAAGCCAGCTTGAGTCTTCATTGAGCCAGCTCGGATATGCGGATAGATGAGCATGGAATTTTCTATTTGGTCTTAGATTGGATCTAATCTAAGAAGTCTTAAGGCTTGATTTGAGAAGTCTTAAGGTGGCTAATTCATGTATAGGGATAGGTCTTTAGTCATAGGGATGAGAGCAAGTAAGACATGGATATACATGGGCTTGGGTGAGTGCTTTCATGTATGAGTTAGCCTAGGAGAGTTTTTATAGGACTGAGTCATGTTGGCTCAGGGTGTCGATATATACTTTATATATGTAATATTTTTTGATAAGAGAAATAGAAATCCCTTTTCTCCTTAAAATCCTACTCTCTTATTCTCTATTTCTCTCTCAATTAGCTGCCCATCTTTTGGTGTCTATTCATCAGTGCTGCCACCTCCTTCTAATTGGAATTAAGTCTTTGGTTGCTAGTTCTAGGTCTTCTAAGCTCCAGGGACCCGATCCTATGGTTTGATCGATGATGGATTTTGCTAGCCTATTGATATTCTTCTGGGGATATGCACTCGAATCGACTTGCTATCTTTTAAATATAATTTCAAGTCTGTAGTTAAAACTCTATATGAGATATGGATAGGGCGTAAACCAATACTTTCACACCTTAGGATCTAGGGGTGGCCAGCTTAAGTGGAACATTTAATGACAGACAAGCTTGAGCCTAGGTCTGACAAGTGCACTTTTATAGGGCATCCAAAAAATATCAAAGGATATTATTTCTACCATGCTGATGAACAAAAGGTGCTCATCAACTTTAAGATAATCTTTTTAGAAAAGAAGTTTCTTGGTGAAGAAACTGTTGCCTCTATGGTTGAACTTGAGAAAGTTCAATAGGTAGAAAAGCCAACATCATTAGTTGAACCAAAATTGGATCTGATTAGATCAAACCCTTAGCCTCGTGTACTTGCACTACTAGGGCTATTCGGTAGAATACCGCATCAGTCGGATAGATACTATGATTTCATGGTCCAGGATGATAATTCCATCGAACTCGATGAGAACAATGAAGATCCAATCACCTATATGGATGCTATGCAGAGACCTGATTTCGAAAAATGGGTTGAGGCCATGAAATCCAAAATAGAGTCCATGAAGATCAATGATGTATGGACATTGGTTAACCCACCTAAAGAGATTAAATCCATTGGGTGTAAGTGGATCTTCAAAAAAAAAGAAAGGTACAGACAAAAAGGTGGAGACCCATAAAGTCCATCTGGTTGTCAAGAGGTATCATCAAGATTATGATACTGACTATGATGAGATATTCTTTCCTATGGTAATGCTCAAATCCATTCGGATTATGCTTGCAATAGCTGTCCATTTAGACTATGAGATCTGACAGATGGATGTCAAGATAGCTTTTCTAAATGGAGAGCTGATTAAAAAGATATATATGATATAATCTGAAGGGTTCACATATACAGACGAGTCCAAGGTGTGCAAGCTTCAAAGATCTATTTATGAATTGAAGCAGGCATCTCAGAGTTGGAACATGCATTTTGATAAAGTGATCAAAATGTATGGCTTCATTAAGAACGGAGAAGCGCCCTGCATTTATAAGTGGACAAATGGTCCAATAGTGGTATTTCTTATTTTGTACATGGATGACATTCTCTTAATCAAGAATGACGTCCCTATACTTCAATGAATAAAAGTATGGCTGTCATCTTAGCTCTCCATGAGGGATTTGGGAGAAGCATCCTACATCCTAGAAATGAAGATTTATAGTGATAGATTTAAAAGAATGCTTGGGTTATCCCAATCCATATGCATAGATACTATGCTGAAATGATTCAGCATGGAGAATTCCAAGAAGGATTGTCTTCCGATAGGCTATAGAATTTCTCTCTTTAAGAAGAATTATCCAACAACTCCTGAAGAAAGAGTGTATAAGTAGAATCCCATATGCTTTGATAGTGGAATCTATCATATATGTCATGACATGTACAAGATCAGATATGACATACTCACTAAGAGTAATGAGTAGATACCAATCTGATCCATAAGAGAACCACTAAAAGATGGTGAAAACCATCCATAAGTATTTAAGAAATACTAAGGACTAGTGGTTAATTTATGATGAGTGAGATTTAAAACTTGTGGAGTTTATAAACTCCAGCTTTCAATCTGACCATGATGACAATAAGAGTGTATCGGGTTATATCTTTACCATAAATGATGGAGCCATTTGCTAGAAGAGTTTAAAGCAGTACACTTGGCAGACTCAATTTATGAGGTGGAGTATGTTGTGGCATTCAATGCTACAAAGAAAGCTGTGTAACTGAGGAAGTTCATGACCAAGCTCGAAGTAACACCCTTCCTATTGGTCCAATCCTACTCTATTACGACAGTACTAGAGCCATTACTCAGATAAACAAATCGAAGGCACACTAATGAATGAAGCATATACTACATCGCTACCACCTGATCTAGAAGATCGTGGATCGAGATGATGTCGACCTTTAAAAGATCGATAGAAAGAAGAACCTGGCTAAACCCCTCACTAAAACCTTAGCAGTAAAGGAGTTCAACAACCACAACCTATACCGAGAGGCTTTAGGATAAGTAGGAGTTGTTGAAAAATATATCCCATAGCCAATCGTCAGTCTATTGATGGTTGTGCTATTTTATAAATATAAATAATTTATTAATAAATAAAATATTTATTTTGATATTTTTTATCATAAATTTATATCTTCTAATAAACTCCTGTATTATGATGAAGTCCTTGGAATTATTTAGATTCAATAAAAAGAGGATTTATCGATTAGTCCTTAAACTATTCGTGATCAAATGATACGTTGTTAATTAGGATGACAATATTTATCAAGTGTATATCATTGTGTGCTATATGGATTGGTTGTCCTCTTAACTAAAGTGTGTGAAGATACTAGTATGGCATACAGATGAGATGTAGAAGTATATCATCACTAAATGTGATCAACTTTAGAGTATTCTGCTATCAAGAATTGCTCTGATAAGATATAAGTATAAGTGTCCCTTGGATCTAAAATCGTCATGATGGGTTGCAAGCAACTCACAATGCTTTGGTACTAGATTATCTGAATTTTTAGTTTAGTGATAAAAGATTTTTGAGTATAGTCAAGGATTTATAAAGTGAGTGAGTGATCAAGATGGGATTGACCACTCCAAGAGTTTAGAGATAATGCATCGCTGTATTTCAATTTAGCAAAATCTTGGCTAGGATAATTTATATGATGAATTTAGTATTTTGAAATGCAATATGGATAACCTATTTATGATTGACAGTTAAACTCGAAGCCATCCTATGACCATTTATGATCAAGGGGATGAATTATATGAAAACCATATCCATATGGATTCTAAGAGTGTTGCTTTACATATTCTACCTATCCAACCATCGGGTGCCACTATTAGATGATTATTTTAATTGATATAAAAATTTATTCCTATGCTATTAGTTTAGATTCAAACCTATGGGATCACATATACTAGATGTCTCGATTTAATTGGATGGTTAATCAATGATTAAGAATCATTTTAGGTTTAAATATTCAATACGATTGATGTCTGACCTAGTGCAAGTATTATAGGAGGATCGACTAGCAATTGGATTGCTAATTGACTTAATCTGATTGAGCTATTAGGCTAAGATCGAGTCTAATTAAATATGATTCAATTAAATTTGGTTTGGGCTTGATTGGATCAAGTCCAATTGGTTCATTGGATAAGCTAATTGTAAGAAAAAATAATTCTGGATTGAATTAGGACTTGAGTACACTTAATTTTTAATTTAATTAAAAATTTAAATTAAAATTAAATTAAATTTAATCTAATTTAATTAGGTTTCTAATTGGATTAGAAACATAATTAATTAGTTTGCACTAAGATCTATTTTAATTGTGCTAAAGATTTGGTTTGACTAGTCAAAGCATGAAGTCCTAGTTTGACTTGGACTTCTCCCTTGTGCCATCTTCCCTTCCCCTTGCCCCACCCTTGGCTTTGGCATCTGATATCTGACTCCTAGAGAGGATCCATGCCAATCCATTTGCCCCCTATTTTTTTGGATGGTTTGTGGTCTTGGTACAAATCAAAACTTGCAAGTAGTTTTGATTCTAAACTCTATTTGATAGAGTTTAGAGAAACCAATACTCTATCCATTATGGTGCCTATTATACCTGATTTTTTTCTAATATTTTCATGGAAAAGAAGGCATATTTATGCACCAAAACCTAGTTCTCCATGCATGAAAATTTGGAGGAGGTGCCCAACTCTCCTTGTCTCATTTGGACTCTACTATCTAGGTGTTTGACCTAGACAGGGACTCCTCTCTAACTCTCTATTTAAAAAGAGTTAGGCCATGAAATTTTTAAAGCTTTTATAGCTGAGAGAGAGGGCTTGGGCATGGGGACCTTGGGCATATAAGTATTGTGGGCGTGGAATTTTGTAAAGGCACAAATCTATTATGCCTTGGTGAGAGAAAAGCAAGAGAGAAGAAAGGTCTACTCTAGTTTTTTTCTTTAGATCTTCTTCCACCAACTCTTTGAGAGAAGAACATGAGGAAGAAGGCTTTTCTAGATCCTCCCATCTCCTCCTTTGATCATTGGAGAGTTTAAGTCATTCGAAGGAGATTCGACATCAACCATCAAAGAAGGATCAGCATAGTGCTAGCACACTGTGCTGATTTCTAGATTACTGGACTTCAGATCTAGATCGAGATTTCATGTGAACTTCTTATAGAGGCCAAACGTGTATGTGGCTTGAAGCGACAACCTCAATCTTAGATCAGCAAGTGAAGATCCCAACTTATAAAAAGTAAAAGAGATTCGATCTCTTTCTACCACTAGATCATATCCAATTTTTTATTTAATGTTGATATGATCAATATCTTAGTTTTTACTTTTATTTAATTTTTAGGTTTATATGCATACATGAATCATATTATTAGATCCTAGATCTAGGATTTATCTGCATATTTTATAGATTAATTGGATTAATCTTTTGCTTTCGCTGTTAAGAATTTTGAAAAAAATTTAAAATACATGCTAGAAATCCTAGATTTTTTCAACATTAAGAGTGTGTCGAGATATGTTTTATCTTAAACGATGGAGCGATCTACTAAAAAAGTTTCAAGTAGAATATTATGGTTGATTTAGTTTGTGAGATGGAGTATTGTGGCATCCAATGCTATAAAAGAAGCAAGTGGCTGATAAAACTTAACAACTTGCTTGGAGTGGCATCTTTCCTAAATGGTCTAGTTTTGCTCTACTATGACAGCACTGGAGCCATAGCTCAGGAAAAAGATCCAAAGGCATATCAACAAATAAAGTATATTCTATGTTGTTATCATCTTGTCTGAAAGATCATGGATCGAGATGATGTCAAGTTTTAGAAGATCGATGCAAAGAAAAACTTGATCGACCCATTTACTAAAGCCCTCAGAATCAGGGAGTTCGAAGACTACAAGTTCAAGATGGGTATACGATACTATTCCATTTGGTTTTAGTCCAAGTAGAAGTTGTTGGAAAATAGTATCCTAAAGCCAATCATCTAGGTTATAGATGATTGAGCTCCTTATTGTAATAGTATATGAATCTTTCATTAATAAAAGTTATTTGATATTTTTCATCATAAGTTGTGCATCTTCTATTGAGCTCCTATGTTATGATGAAAGTCCTTAGAGCTATTTAACATACGATAAAGAAGAATTTATCATATAGTTCTTAAATCATGTTCATGACCAAATGATACGTCATTAATAGAGATGATGATGTTTATCGAGTATAGGTCGCTGTGTGCCATATGAGTTGGTTGTCTTGTTAATCAAGAAGTGTGGAGAGATTGAAATGGCATACAAATGATATGTAGGAGTACATCATCATCGAATAGTGACTCACCTATTGAGTGCTCTACCGTTAAGAGTATCTTGTAAAGGATATGGACATGAGTGTCCCTCAGACTTGAGATCACCATGGTGACTTGCAAGCAACTCATTGTACTATGGTGCGAGACTATCTGAATTTTTAATTCAACAATGAAAAATTTTAGGGTATAGTCAAGTACTTATTAAGTCGATGTATGAGTCATGATATGATTGACCCCTCTAGATTATTGGAGAAAATGCATCACTGTATTTTAATTAAGTAAAGCCTTGGCCATGGTAATCCATGTGATGGATTTGAAAGTTTGAAATACAATATGGATGATTCATTTAGGATTGATAGCAAATCCTAAGTCATCTTGAGTATTTGAGGTCAAAGGGATGAATCATGTAATAACCGTATGCCGAGGTTCTTAAATATTGCTTTGCATATTTGACCTATCTGAACATCAAGAACCATTGCTAGATAATAACTTCGATTAGTATAGGAAAATAGTTCCTATGCTATCGGCTTAGTATTTGAACCAATGAAGTCATGTACTTAGTCATGCAATGTAGGAAAAAATGACCTATAATATAATTGTTCAATTTGGAAGTACTTGACTTAATTGAACAAATAAGATTAGCTTAATTGAGAATTAAGTTAGAGGTCATACAAGATTAAATAGTTGACTATTTCTAGCTAGCACCAGACATGAGGTGCAAGTTTAATTTCGAAGATGATTATAATTGAATCTTTGATCCAAATGATTCATGAGAAAATGAATTCAAGTATTAATTATTTTAGATTAGATCTAATTTAATTAAACTTGATTTAATTAGGATTAATCAAGTTGAAAATTCAAGTAAGACTTAGGCCTAAATGCTAATTAGATTAGGGTTAGCAGTCTATTCAAAATTGGTTTGAATCCATTTCGAATTGGATTCGAATAGGACCTGATTTGGATTAGATTCTTAGAGTCCCAATTAACTAGAACTCTCCCTCCTTATGGCTGACCAAGAGAAGGAGGGGGCATGGGATTTGCCCCCCCGCCCCTCTTGTGTGTGCATGTGAGAGAGAGAGAGAGGGGTGCCACATTGTGGTGCCAATACTTCTCTATGAATTAATATCTTTGGATATGGATAGAATTAGGAATCCTAGCTAAACAAGGATTTGATATCTTTGGACTTCACCAATATAAAGAGGAACCCCCTTGTCGCTCTATATACCTGAGATTCCTCTTGTTTTGTGTGACAAAGGGAGAAAGAGATTAAGAAGGTGAGTGATAACAAGAAGAAGAGGATCTTCTTCTTCTTCTCTCCAAGCATGGAGAGACCTTGTTCCTTGGCATGAGGATGTTTCAAGGAAGATCTGAAAAGAAGTTTTCAAATCTAGTTCTTCCCTACAATCTTTTTAGAAAGGAATGAAATTTAGATTTTCATCCCTCGTCCCTACAGTGCTTGGCATGCATGCAAAGTAAAGGGCCTATGATTTCAGGCCTAATAAGGCTATTGATTTAAGTTACCCCAGATTCCGCTACATTACAGGTATCTTGATGTTTAATATTTTGATTTTAAATATAGATCTATTCATCTAATCCCTAGGCATTTGATAGAAAACTAGATTTTTTTCTGCAAACTCGTCAAACCCCAACGTCAGTTTTATGCAGGATTGGCTCAACTCGAATTCACCTGTAAATCCCGTGGAAACTTTTTTCCAATATTCACACTTTCTTTGTTCGAAGACTTATTAAACTTAGTCTCGCGAATCATATAGGACTACACCTTTTCCACTAAAGTTGATAGATTCCACCTAAGTGCATCATACTTCTAATAGTAAACCCGAACCCACTATAGCCAATATATATAGCAAGGACCCAAATGGTAAGTGATAGACCGCGATGTCATCATTAGGATACCATATTTATTAGTTTAATTTGGACTTCTTAAATAATTAAAAACATGTAGAAAGTAGCGAGTCGAGTCGAATCCATAGGGAAGGCAGTATTTTAGTTTTGAAATCTTTGATTTTATAAAAGAAAAAGAAAGATTTAAAAAAAAATTGAAGTCAAAAAATAAAATTTAAAATTATAATAAAAATAAATAGTAAAAATTTAAATAGCATAAAAATAAATTTTTGGTACTAAGATCTACTACTTAGATCTTAGCATCTACTTGCAATAAAATTAAATTTGTAACAAAAATAAACTTGTAATAAAAAGTAAAGTGCATGAATTTAAAAAGCAGAAAAATAAATTTTGCATTAGTTTAAAGTTTAAAATTTAAATACATGAAATTTAAAATAATAAAAAAATAAAAACTAAAATTTAATTGATCTTGATCTTGAATCGGCATTAGCATTGAGATGGTATAGAAGACCAGCTCTTCCTCTCAGCACTATCTACCTCGAAGCAACCATCAACCCAAGCTCAGTCTCTATCCTATACCATAGTTTTTCCTTGATCGAAGACACTGAACTCTAGAGGCTTGGGGTCCTTTAAATAGAGTGGAGAGAGAGTTGTCGTGAAGAATCCTGATGAAAATCGATTTAAAACTCTTAAAATGAATCAAACTAGGCTTATTTACTGCCTAGAACTTGCTGGCCATTAGATGGAAATCAAACAGTCTAAAATTGCCCAGAAAACCATTGTTAAAAACCTTGATCAGGTCGGATTTGACATGGATTGTTCGATCACACTAATAAGATGAATTTTAGCCATCGGATGGAGCTCTAGATGATTGAATCAAGTTGAGTATTTTAGATAGATCATGGTGTGTATTAGAAACTGTCCCAAAGCCAATCGTCAGCCTATTGATGGTTGAGATATTGTAATTGATTTATTAATTAATAAAAAATATTTTGGCATCTTTTTTCATTACAGGTTTATATCTTCTAATGAACTCCATTATTGTGATGAAATCGTTAGGACTATTTAGTTTTGATAAAGAGAGGATTTATTGATTAGTCCTTAAATTTATTCACGATCAAATGGTAGGCATTAATTAGGATGACAGCGTCTATCGAGCATAGATCGCTTTATGCCATATAGGTTGGTTATTCTCTTAACTAAGATGTGCGGAGATACTGATATGGCATACATGTGAGATATATGGGTACATCATTATGGAACATGACCAACTTCAGAGCATTCTGCTGTCGAGAATGTCTCTGATGGGATATAGGTATAAGTATCCCTTAGACCTGAGATCACCTTAGTGACTTGCAAGCAACCACTGTGCTTTGGTACCAGACTAACTGAATTTTTAATTCAGCAATGGAAGGCTTCTAGGCATAGTCAAGTACTTACGAAATTGGAGTATGATCAAGATAGAATTGACCACTCCAAGAGTTAGAGAAGAATATATCACTACATTTCAATATAGCAAACCTTGGCTAGGGAAATCCATCAGATGGACTTGATATTTTAAAATACAATGTGGACAACCTGATTAGAGTTGACAGTTGAACTCTGATGTATCCTACGAGCATTGTGGTCAAGGAGATGAATTATATGAAAACTATATCCACATGGGTTCTAAGGATGGTGTTCTACACCTTCGACCTATCCGGCCGTCGGATATCATTGTTAGAAGGTCAGTTTGATTGGTATAGAAATTTATTTCTATGCTACTAGCTTAGATTCAAATCTATGAGGTCACATACATTAGAGCTTATAATCTGATCGGATGGTTGATCAATGATTAAGAATCATTCTAGGGTTAAACAATCAATACGATTGGTGTTTAACCTAGTGCAAGTATTGCAGGAGGATCGATTAGCAATTGGATTGCTAATTGGCTTAATTTAATTAAGCCAATAGGTTGAGATTAAGTCTAATTAAATATAATTTAATTAAATTTGGTTTGGACTTGATTGGATTAAGTTCAATTGATTTATTGGATAAGCCAAGTGCAAGGAAGAACTAGTCCTAGTCAAACTAGGACTCGGATTAACCCAATTTTTTAATTTGATTAGAAAATAAATAAGAATTAAATATGATTTAATTTAATTTAATTAAATCCTTAAATAGGTTAGGATCTTATTTAATTGGGTTGGTTTAATCTTGATTTTATTTGGTTAAAAGATCTTGTTTGACCAAGTTAAAATAGGAGTCTTAGTGTGACTAGGACTCCCTATCTCCTTACGCCACCTTGGTCCCAACGCTCTCCATACCTATTTTTTAGGTATTTTTCATGAAAAATCCCTTTCTTCCTGATTTCTAAACCCCCTCTTTCCCACCAAGTTAGATTTGGAAGTTAGGTGGAAGACCAAGTCAAAGGAGGAATTTGTTTTGCTTAGGATTCTATGAGATAGAATCCTTGTTGACCAAAACATCTTCCCTTGAATGCCACCCCCTCTTTCAATTAATTCTTCTCTTATTCTATGAAAATAATCTCTTTTTTTGTGCACCCTCTCTTACTGATCCATGCCAAAAATTGTGGAGGAGGCACCCAAGAGTTGGGTGCCCCAACAACTTCTCATGTTTAGATATTCCTAGTCTAAGAATTTGATTTAACTTGGACTCTTCTTTTTGCCTATTTATTGGATGAATTTTATTCTAATTTTTTTATAAAATACAAAGCTTTGGAAGGTTTGGGGTGTGCAAAAAATAGAGGAAGAGGGTCCTTGGGCATGGGGATTCCATAGGAACCAAACTAGGTGTCTAGGTGAGAGAAAAGAGAAGTAGAAGAGGGTCTTCTTCTAGGGCTGTTTTATTTTCAATCTCTCCTCCTTTCTTTTGAATTTTTTTTTTTTGAGAGAGTCTTAGATCAGCAAACTCTCATCTTTCTTCTCATATTTTAGAGAGTTCAAATTTTGAAGAAGAAAGCATCGGATTGATCGTTGAAGAAGGATCAACATAATACTAGCATGCTGTGCTGATTTCCTGCATCGAACTTCAAATCAGAGATCGTAGGCTAGTATGGATGACTCCTAGAGGTCGGACATATGTGCAGCTCGTGACTTCATTCTCAAGCCTGGATCAATAAGTTAGAATGTCTAAACTTGCTCAGGTAATAAATCTGATCTATAAACTTCATACCTATATTTGATGTAGTGTAGATCTAGATTGATTTGATCAACCTTTTTCTTTCTTATTTGATTTTAATTTTTGATTTAATATCATACCTTAATCATGTAATAGATCTAAGATCTAGGTATTTACATAATTATTTAAATAAATTTTAGATTTATTTATGTCTTTCGTTGTAAGATTTTAAAAAAGTTTCAAGATCTACCTGTGAAACCATAGATCTGGTTCCTTCAATTGGTATCAGAGCCTAGGTTCTTATTACATGATTTTTTATGCATATCTAGATTATTTCTTAGATTAGATCTAATTTATAATCTAATTATTAAATTTAAAATTAAAAAAAAATAAAATATTTTAGATTGCATGGACTGCCATAAGGTTGTCCTATTGTAACGTTTATCCCTTACAGTGAATAGGTTGTCCTAGTACGTTCTGATCTAAAATATTGATCATAAAATTTAAATTAGATCTAAGAGATTTTATGATCTGATTAAAAATATTTTAATCTAATTTCAATCATCATAAATGTATTAGATTTGATCTAGGAAGATTTATGATTGATTATTATTAAAACTGTTTCAATTAAATGAACCTATTTAAATTAGATCTAAAGTAGTTTTGTATTTATTTTACTTACATATTGATTATGAATCAAACATGCAACTTGGTTTATAGAACCATGTTATAAAAATATTTTAGAAATATGAAAATTATTTTTGAAAAGCCGAACCCCAACTCTCAGTTCAAAACCTAATTGAGAATTAAGAAGTTGATTGATTAGGATCTGGGATTGTGAATTGAAGATCCTAAGACACAAATCATAACACATTGGGTTAAATGGATTAGTGAAGATTAGGTCCATTAGTTGGGTTAGACCTTGGGTTAGATTAAAGAATGGACTTAATTAGAGAATTGATTAAATCTAATCAATTATTATCTTAGATTAGGTCAAGGATTCTCTAGATCAATTACAATAGTTGTAGTTGGTCAAGTCCATGTCTTTAACAAGACCCAAGATGGACTTGATTCTTAGCTATGCAGTCTAACACGAACTGTTAGGTTGATCTAATTGAAACTAATTAAATCAGTTGGTGTCTAAGATAAACCAGACCAATAATTTTTAATTGATAGTCCGCTTACCTGACCATTTCTGATGGTGTCTAAGGCAAGCCTAGCAGACCCTTCCACTGATCGAATTTACCTGACCTCTTGGTGAGATTATGTTTTGATCGGATCGCTTGACTATTCGAGCTAACCCATGTCAGCTAGGTAAATCAATTTGATTGATTTAGGTGCTCCTAGACCAGTCTATTAATGATCTCCCTTAAGCTGACTTGGTGAAGTTAGTGGGAGGATTATGACAAGCTGATTAATTTGACCTACTCACTTCTATAAATAAATTCTCTAAAATTATTAGATCCCTAAAATGAAATAGTTATATGATAACTGGATCATAGCCTCCCATTAAAGTAGATGATAATGGGTTCATCAATTGGATAATCATTGGAGGCCCAAAAGTTTGGTGCTTATCGGTTGATGAAATTATCATTCATTATATGATCTCTTGGATACATCTTTCTAAATGATGGTCAGGTAGGCCAACCAAAGTTGGGCCTGATCATTCATTGATTGGATGGGCCAAGTATAGCCATGTTAATGGATGGACCTAACTAGTCCATTTTCTAAGAAGGCCAAAGCCAACTGATCAGGGCCTAGGGCAAAATTTAATTACTAAAAATTATTTAGAAAAATAATTGGTTATGAACCTATCCTTAGATGTACATGGGTGGGCCAACCAAAGTTGGGCTTGTATATAGTCTATATGGATTCTAGTACCCACTAAAAAATTAGGATAATTTCTTAAATTGAAGGTAGAGGCTACCAATTCGAATAAAATAGTGAAAAAAATCTTTTGATTAAAGTTCAAATCTTTAGGTTTAATGAATCAATTGCTAATTAGGTTTTGATTTTTCTTTGTGTAGACATGGCCATTTTTCTATCACTCCGATCATTGTTGGACAATAATAAGTTGGTGGGATCTAACTTCGATAGCTGGTACCAAAAGTTGAAAATTGTCCTAGAGCATGAATAGATCCTATATGTGCGGACGAATCTTGCACCTGAGGAGCCAACTGCCAATGCACATGGAACAGTTAGAGACACTTATTAGAAGTGGCTCAATGACTGAACCATGGTGTGCTGCATTATGTTGGCGGCGATGAGCGATAAGTTCAGTCGCAAGTTTGATATAGCTCAGCCAAACAAAATGCTCCAAGTGTTGGAGGATTCTTTTGGCACATCCGATGACGTTGAGAGGCACAAGACTAGTTGTGCCATCTTCAATGCCAGAATACGGGATGGTACCTCTATCACTGATCATGTATTATACATGATCGAGCTGATAGAGCGCTTGAGCAAGCTCGACTTTCTATTGCACAAATAATTTGGGAAAGATGCAATACTGAACTTGCTGTCCAAGTCTTATCTCATTCCTTACACATTATAGAACGTCAAAGCCTGAAGTAGACTACCACGAGTTACTAGGGTTACTTCAGAACTTTGAGAAGGATCACCAACTCTATAAGGAGTCGGTAAACTTAGTGGGAGGTTCATCTTCTCGTTCTCGATCCTTTGTAAAATGAAAGAAGAAAAATTAGAAGAAAGCCAAGAAGGTGCATATTCATGCTAGGACACCTGTGCAGGCTCAGACCCTAAAGACCAAGCCTGATAAGAGTCAAGTCGAATGCTTCTTTTGTAAGAAGTGGGGGCACTCAAAGAGGAATTGTCCTCAGTACATTGCCTTCCTGGATCCAAACAGGCAGAGAAAGAAGCAAGCTATTGCTGGGCAAGATATTTATATGATAACTTCTTGCAATTTTTCTATTTATGATATTACTGACTAGGTATTGGATACCGGTAGCTCTTACCATATTTGCAATTCATTACAGGGGTTGCAGGTCCGTAGAAGATTCGAGTAAGACAAGAGATTCCTGAATGTTGGAGATGGAAGACTAGTTCCAGTTCTAGCTTTAGAAATTTTAAAACTTGTATTTGAATCTCATATTGTTGTTCTTAGTGATTATCATTTCTGTCCTAGTTTCTTTTTAAATATCATTTCTGTAGGCCTTTTGGCTATGAACAATTATGAAATTTCAATAAAGAAATGAGTTCGTAATGTCATTGTGAATGGTGTTACTACTTTCTATGGACAATTAAATAATGGTGTATATATGTTATATCAACCTGTTAATATACCTATTCTAATTGGCAAGCATCCCTAGATAGATAGACATGGTCAGATAATCTAACTAGCACTATAGGCTAGTCCATATAAATAAGAGTAGGATAAATAGATTGACTCAGAAGGAAACTCAAAAGTTAATGATTGTGAATCACTTCCAACCTGTGAGTCCTGTCTTCTTGGTAAAATGAACCAAGTGATTTAAAAAGATGAGAGAGCCAATGAGCTCTTAAGTCTAGTATACTACTGATGTATGTGGACCAATGAAACAAAGCCCAGGAGGTGGAAATGTCTTACTTAAACACTTTCACAGATGATCTTATCCCAAATAAGATAGTTCTATCTGATGAAAATAAGTTTGGATTATTTTAAATAAATGATTTCGAAGTAAGTAGAAAAAAACAGAAAAGTATTATAATCTCTGATCTGACGAGAGGAGAATAATTTCTGGAGATTTCTTACAGAAGAATGAAATTCCCTCTTCCTAACATCATAGATAATGGTGTGTCACCGAAGGAATCGGACTCTGTTAGATATGGTCTGATCCTGATAGGATTTGCTAGCTTGCTGATATTCTTTTGGGGAATATGCACACTCGAATCGACTTGTTTCTCTAGTAAATAGAATTCCAAGTAAGTTCAGTTAAACCCCCATATGAGCTACAGACAAGACGTATCCGCACTTCACACCTTAGGATTGGAGCCTGGCTTCAATGTCAAATTTTAGTTACAGCCAATTCACTACGTCTGATCAAGTGTCGTACATCAATAGGGTATCCAAAAGATAAAGGATTTTATTTCTTCAATTATTGATGAACAAAAGATTTCACCACAAAGCATTTGGAAAACAATTTCTTCATGAAACAACTTTATGTGTAGAACTATTGCCTCAAGATTGAACTTGATGAAATTCAATAGGTAGAAACGTCCGACAGAAATATGAACCTAAGTTTGGTTTGATCAAATTAGATCCGAAGCTAGTGAACCCGCATCATTAAGATGATCCGGTAGAGTATTGCACCATTCGGACAGATACTATAGATTGTACATCCTAGGGATGAAGATCTATAGGGAATGATCTATAAGGTGCTTGTATATCCAGTCTACGTACATAGAATTGTGCTGAAGGTAGCATGAGAATTCAAAATGGCTACTCCTGATAGGCCAAAAATTTTTCTCTCTAAGAAGGATTTTCGACAACTCTAACAGAAAGAGCATATGAGTAGAATTTCATATGCTTCAACAATGGGGTTTATTATGTATGCAATGACATGTACGAGACCAGATGTGGCATACTCATAAGAAGTGGTTAGTAGATACCAGTCTGACCTTAGAAAAATCACTGGAAGGTGGTTAAAATCATCCTTAAGTATTTAGAATACTATATGACTAATGGTTATTTATGATGAGTCGAGCTGAAGCTGTTGGTTTATAGACTTCAGCTTTAATCTGATCATGATGATGTAAAAGTATGTCAGGATATACTTTACTCTAAATGATGGAGCCACCTGCTGAAAAGTTTCAGAAGCATATAGTGGCTGACTATGTTGCGAACAGAGTATTTTGTAGCATCAGATGAGAAAAAGCTTATGGCTCAGAAGTTCATCATCGAGCTTAGAGTAGCATCCTCCATTGATGGTCCAGTCCTGCTTACTGCACAGCACTGGCATCATAGCTCAAGCAAAGGAACCAAAACACACCTCGCAAAGCCATTCTGCGCTGCTTTTATTTGGTCTATGAGATCGTGATCGTGTGACATGACCTTAGAAAATCGATGGAAAGAGACCCAGGACCCTTATAGCCCGGCAATTAAGAATTTCGACAACCATAGTCAAGATGGATTTGATACTGTGCTAAGTGGTTTAGATAAGTGAGAATTGTTGAAAATATGTTTCAAAGCCAATCATCAGTCCTGTGATGGTTAGATATTATATTAATTTATTAATTATGAAAAATTTTTGGCATCCTTTTTATCATAGTTTATATATTCTAATGAACTCATTGTTGTGGTGAAGTTCTTAGACTATTTAGTTTCGATAAAGAGAGAATTTATCGATTAGTCCTTAAATTTGTTCCGCCAAATGATGGCTGTTACTAGGATATGCGTCTATCGAGCATAGATTGCTATATACCATAAGGTGGTTTCTCTTAATAAGTATGTAGAGACACGGTAATGGTATACAGATGAGATGTATGGGTATTATCTTCCATGAACATGAACCAACTTAGAGTATTCTGTGTCGAAATGTTTCTGATGAAGATAGTCACCCACATAATACACACCACCCCAGTATCATCTCACGCACTAACGCAATCACGTGCCACCTTACAGACTCATATAGATAGATCGAAGACATAACAGTACTAATCTGCAAATCTTATAACTTCACGACTCGCGCAACGCTCCTCCTCAGACACATAGTCACGTCACTCACAACTAAACAGTGTATAAGATAGGACAATTGGACACCTTCACGCGCAGAGAGAATGCTATCACTGTATTTCATAATATAGCCAAACTATCATGGCCACCGCTATCAATTATGACATTATGATACTACCCCTATCTCAAACTCCACAAATATGAGAAAAACCACCCGATCAGAGTTGACAGTTATGAACTCCCTCGCACCATGTGTCCCACCAAGCATAATAGCCGCTCAAAAGCAAAAGATGAATTATATGAACTACCATCTAAAACTCCGCATGGAACTATACTACAGGATGAGATAATTCTACACCTTGACTTAACCTTCGCTGGTCCCCACCCCCAACACAAACATCATACCACCCAACTACATCATCTGCTAACTGGTCAACAATACTCGACTCTGCTTAAAAAATTTATTCTCTATGCTACCCACACCCACACACATCACCCACACCACCCCCACAACCACAATGAACTTACAGGATTCGGACCTATCGCACGCTCACACACTAATAAGCTATAGATAATCGTCAGCACAGCTCATACACACAGACACATAAGACATGTTCTCAGGGTTAAACCCAATCCAATACGATTGGCTGCTTCTCACATAGTGCATACCACGTGTTATTAGGCACGCTCGATTAGCAATCGAATTGCTAAATACTAGAACTCTAATTGATTAAACCATAGACTTGAGTTTAATTTCACATTCAACATAATTTAATCTCACGACATCTTGGGTTTGGGCTTCGATTCGCAGATCAAGTTACTTGACTAATCTAGAAGCAAGTGTAAAGGAGAACTCGATATGCTCTAGGACTTGGACTCATAATAAAATAATTTTAATTATCAATTTTGAAAATAATTAAATACACTATAAATTTTAATTTGAATATATAAAGCTTCTTAATAGAACTTAGGATCTTTTTTAATTGGTTGGTTTTAATCTTAATTTATTTGGTTTAATAAGATCTATTTGACAAGTAAAATGGAAAGTTCCTAAGTGTGAACTAGGACTCCTATCTCCCTTGTGCACTTGGTCCAACGCTTCGATACCTATTTTTTAGATCTTTTCATAGAAAAAATCTCTTCTCTATTTCCATGCACCCTCCTCCTTCCAAGGTCATATTTTTGGAAGTTAGGTGGAAGATCAATCAAAAGAGGAATCAGATATATGACTTACGGAACACCCTTCACCTATGAGACATATTACACAGCAATCCTATGTTGACAAAAAACACATCTTTCCTTAAGTGCCGACACCCACCACACATCTTTTAATATAATTATTACATTTATATAAATACCAATCAATCCTTTTTTGTGCACCCCCTCCCAATCTTGTTGGTAATAGTCAAAACACTTCCGATAGGAAGAAGGTGCCAAGAGTCTCGCGGCCCCACTCACATACATATTTATAGATTTGGATATCCTAACTCTCGAATTTGAACCTTCACTCTAGACACATTCAACTCTTTTTCTCTCACATACTTATTGGCACATGCACTTCTTCATTATAATAATTTTTTTATAAAATCATAGAGAATTCTCAATAGGAGAGATTTGGAGTGGTGCACAAAAAGAGGAGAGGGCCTTAGGGCACATGGGAGAGATATCCATAGGCACCTAAACTAGGTCGCCTAGGTACGCACGCAAGAGAGACAGAACGCACGGGTCTTGCTCTCCTAAGGAGCTGTCTCATTAGTTCTTCACACTCTCTCCTCATAATTCATTTCGGTTCACTTTTTTCATTAGAGACAGTATCAGACTGCACAACATCATCATCACTATCTTTACATAAATTTTGGAGAGCTTCAACTTTTGAAACAGCGACAGCATCCCGCGTTCAACTACTCCCGACAGAACCGCACTCAGCACCAGTACTCCAAACAGCTGCTGTGCTGATTTTCATACAACTAAACAAGAACTCTCATGATCAAGAATCGTAGGACATAGCACAGCACACGATCCTAGAGTCGGTACTTGTTATGCTGCAGCTTCATCCGATGACATCCTCAAGCCCCCGAACTCATCAGCACGTACTAGAAACTAACTACATCCAAAAACTTGCTTAGGTATAGTCCTGGCATCTATCACACCAAATTCATACACCCTGCCCTCCCTCTCTCGATGTAGTCTCACGATCTAATGTGTATAGCATCTTCAGACAATCAACTTAACTCTTATTTCTCATTATCTCTCATACCTAATTTTTGATTTAAATATTCATACCTTACACTCTATGTAATGCGATCTAAGACTCTACGGTATCTTAATATGATTATTAAAATAAATTTTAGACATTATTACTATCTCATTCACGACAGCAGATCTTGCACACAAAACGCTTTCAATCTACCTGCTGAAACCCTAAGATCTCGTTTTCTTCAGTATGGGTACTTTTTCTCAGTCCACAGTTCTTACGTTCTACATAAGATTCTCGAATCTAGCTATCCTCACGAGCTCGCACGCACACCTCACGTACACCTGGCTCGACTACACATAGGATGATAGTATTGGCTTTTGGATTAAATTTCATCATTAAAGACACTACAATGTTACGCACTTTCCCCGCCAGCCACCCACACCACCCCCACACACCCCACCAACCACACACCAACACAACACACACCCACACAAACACATCACACACCACACCCACCAAAAACAACACCCAACACAACACAACAACAACCACAAATACACACCACACACCCCACCCACACCAACAAACACCCCAACAAAAAAACACCAACAACAACATTCACCCACCCACACAACCACACACCACCAACACACACCAACCACACATAACACCCAACAACAAAACACTCACAACCACAAAAACACAACAACCACAACAACAGCCTAACACAACAAAACAACCCACAACCAAAACCCACACACACACACCACACATAACCCCACCAAACAAACAACACACAAAACACCCCCAACAAATAAAACAAACACAACACACACAAACAAAAAACCTCACAACCCACACAACACACAATAACTCAACCAACCCCACAAACAACAACCACTCCAACACACACTCATAAACACACACAACAACAAACACAACAACCAAACAACCACACAATCCACAACCCCACCACAAAACAACCTATCACACACCATAAACATACACACAACCCACAAACAGCACAAAAACCAAAAAAAAACACCACTAAACACACACACCCCCCCACAGACAACCAATACCAACAACCCCACACAAAAACCAACAACCTAAAAAAACCAACCACAAAAAATCCAACAAAACACACAAAACCAAACACAACACACACACAACCAAAACACAACAAACCACAAACCCCATCCAACATAAAAAACCAAAAACAACCACAACCCACAACCCAAACAAACAACAAAACCACAAAACCAAAACCACAACACAACCACATACACAAAAAATAAAAAAATCACAAAACCAATACCAACAAAACCCCAAACAAACACACACACACCAACAACCAAAACCCCAACACCACACAAAAAACCCACAACAAACCAACACAACCACAACCCAAACAAACAACCACCACAAAAACCCACAACAAAAAACAACCAAACACAACACCCAACAACAAAACCACACCCCCCATCTAAACCACCACCAACTCACCACAACAACCCAAAAACAACAACACACAACAAACCCAAACCACACGTAATATATGAGATATATAGTCAGACACAAGCACCACAAGATATACAGAGATACCTCTCACTCTATATACTTGAGACAACACTCTAGTCTAACAACGAGAGACCATCATATCATAGCAATTAATATGAGAGATTCCTAAACAATTAATACTCATAAGTATAGAGATATCCTCATCCATGCTCATATCACTATACGAGCGATTGCAAACTAGAAACTGCACTACAATCATATGCCTGGATTGATAGATAATAAGGTAAGCAACATGAGATAGGACCTAGGGTTATAGATAATATTTATTCTAATAATAGGCTAAGGTAACAAAAATATATACTTATAATGATATATACTATATGACACTTATAATACTGACCTACACAAACCCATATCTATAATTCCACTCGATATACAACAATGCATTCTACATATATAACAACAGATATAGACAAAACATCCAACACAAACAACACACAAACTAGTCAATCATAACGTATACACAACATTTCTATTTTATCAGATACTCTTTATATCTATCATATATATATATACTTATTATTATGAATATATATCATATTTACTAACTCTCTCTTATATCATCTTAAATTTTACTTATCTTACAATTATTAATTACACTTATACTCTTCATTTAATATATATATATATAGAGACGGCAGAACAACAGAGACAGAACAGAGATCATAGAACAGTCTCTACAATACGCAGGAATCTACAAGACGAGTATACTGACATACAAGAAGAGAGAGAGAATTATTTACACATAGATTGATGTTATCAGTAGCAATCAAGTCCTCAGAGACACAACTATACTCAGATAGCGATCATAGAGTTTTAGACTTTAGATAGTTATATAGACTAGGTACCATCATAAAGAACATATACGCTAACAAGTCAGCACCTACAAATATATAAGACCAACACATAAATAATCAACACACATACACTACTACTACACAGTATGACACACAATCTCATAGACCATATATATTGTTAGGTAACATAATGGAATCAATTAACACTAACCACTATACTACTGGATGCTCATAACATCACTGAACTCACACAGATATAGATAAACTCCTGATCTATATAGGATACAATTACTTAGCACGCTATATCACTATCCTAATCCCGCAGCTCGACGTTCTAGGATAGGAGATGATACTACATCGGATACAAATAAACGCATCATACACTTCAACACAGACGCACGAATGAGGCTATACGACTATATCTATACAGGCATATCGCATCGACACACACTTTCTCATAATCTCAATACAAATATACACTTAGGTCTCGACTCGCACACATATATAGACACTCATACAGCACACTACAACACCACACCAACAACACCCCCACATACACATCATCACAAGCACTATTCCTAACTAGACAAACACTAATAAGATGCTTAAAATCACACAAACTCAATGAAAACTATGAGAGGACTTACCACTCATATAGAATCAAAAAAAATACAAATTTACACACTCAGCACATAGATAGCATACAGCATATAGAGATTTCTACTCACTTACATCCAAAAATTCCTCTCTACATGGATATATTAATAGAGAACTAATCTCTCTAAATTAAATTTAAAAATCACATACACAATAATCAAAAAATAAGTTTAGGATTACACGACGCATATCACACAGATTGAGCTTTCTTATCTATGCTTACAATTCTCTTATTTACTCATTACTATAACTCCATTAATCTCTTCTCATAAAATATATTCGAAACCATAAGTCAAGCAACAACACATATTCTCACAAAAATACCACTCTAGCACACTCTAACACATAACTCACTCATTATAACCTCACATCTACTATTTCTCAACACACGCACATACTACAATAAAAACTAATATTTACATCACTCAACACACATCGCACTTCACGCGCTAACAGCTCGATAGCAAACAACTCGACACAGCACTACCACTCGATCGCTCACTACCCCGTTACAGGCCCACCCCCACACACCACTACTTCTCACTTAGCACCTAGATTTTGCTTCCTCATTACAAATAATTAAATATGTACGAAGTACGCAAGACGTTAGAGGTCGACATCCACTAGAGAGCACAGTATTCTAACTTCCACATCTATCTCACACATTTTTGCACATTCTTCAATACACGATTAACAAACTTTAACAGTCTCAAAAATCAAATCTTAACCATTTCTATAACAATCCAAAATACAGCTACAAAACTTAAATTTAGCAACACTAAAACACTAATTTGATGCTCTAACTCTACACTCCTAAAGGTTATTCTCATAGCATTCTCACCTTTGCACTCAACCACATCTCAAATATACACTATCTCCCCACACCTTATAATAAAACAAGTAAACGAGCATCGAATTTAGAGTACAGACACATAAATTTTCGCACTTCAATTTAACGAGTTATCATCTCAATACATGAACTCAAACTATACAATATCACAAACATTAATTGGATCTTGATTATTCGAGATCGAGAATGTCTACGACATTCAGAATTGGTGTAGAGACTCGGCTCTTCCTCTCAGTACTTTGTCTTGAAGCAACATAAACCAAGTTCAGTCTCTATCCTATACCATAGATTCCCTTGATCGAAGACACTGAACTCTAGAAGACTAGGGTCCTTTAAATAGAGTGGAGAGAGTTGTCATGAAGAATTCTAATAAAACTGATTAAAACTCTTGAAACGAATCAAACTAGGCTATGTTTATTTTTGAAAATTGTTGGCCATCAGATGGGAATCAAATAGTCTAAAATTGCCCAAAAAACCATACTAAAAGCCTTAATCAGGTCGAATTCGATGTGGACCATCTGATCATGCTGATGAGAGGAATTTAGCCATCAATGGGGCTCTGGAGACTGATCAGGTTGGGGTATTCGTTAGCTGTTCGATTGAGATCTGGGAGAGATTTGGCCGCTGGACCAAAGCTCTGGAGTGTTCACAGCCATTGGATCACCCATAAGAGAGCTGGGCTATTTGATCAAGTTGGAAACACTCTGAACCATTGGATCTAGATTAGGAAGGTCAAACTGTCGAATCATGCATCTTTCATGTTGTGAACTTGTAACCAGATAAACTGTAAACCCTATCCAATCCGTACACGACACACAAATTACCAAATGCCCCTATAAGCATGTGACCAATTGTATGGACCCTTTAAGGATCCCCATTCCACGTTATCGCCGATCCACATGGACCATATGATTTTGTGACATCATGGTGATGTCATCTTGGAGGGACGGGTCGGCTTCTTTGCATGTGGGCTGTGTGAATGGCATGCTTGGCTAGCGGACTGGCCTGAATGCTTGTGGGTAGACCAGGCTGGGTTTGCGAGAGACCTGCCATACTCAATCGATCGGATTGGGCCAGTTTATTTTATTTTTTACATTATTTTTTTCTTTAAAAATTCATATCGATTCATTTTATGGATTTGCTCCAATTTACTTTCATTTTGACCAAAAAAATGATCTCTTTTTATTTATGATCATATTTTCTAAAATAGATAAATAAAAATATTAATTTTTAAAAATAAATATAAATTAATTTAGAAATTAATACTTTTATCAGTGTATTTATAATAATTATCATAGGGACCAAGTGGACATGCAGTCAAACTACAGCAGCCTCACTGCAAATAGTCAATACATCATAGATCAATGGACCAGTCATACCACTACAACATCGAGAAAATTATTGACAAGTGAGTAGACATCTAAGTGATTTCTCATGATGGTCACACTCAGTGTAAGTTGTTCTCTAACAATCATCTGTATTATCACCCTAGTATCTCTACACTATAGACTTGAGACTCATCTTCATGTAAAGAAGGTGATCGTGCACCGATCTAACTGAATCGATCACCATCTTTCATGATGATTCTCTGATCAGAAGCATTTAGAAATTAATCATTAATAGTGTATGTCTCAAATTCTCAACATCTTGAGAATATACAAAATCTTTTTGTTAATTTTTAGGATAAATCATGGACATAAAAATATGATTGAAAATAAGAATATCTTTTATTAATAATAAAAGTTTTATAAGTATGAATACAAATCCTAGAAATATAAATGTGTCAGCCAATAATTAATTTTCTAGGGCACACATCCAACACAAAATAGTCTATCAAATTGGCAAGAGAAGTGAAGATTGGTAGGAGCCTATAAAAAAAATCTAATTTTCCTGCCATAGGATCAATCTGATCTGATCTGATCTATAGCAAAATTTTAAAAATTTTTCTACAACCATCTAATTAGATCTAAAAGTTCTCAGATCTAATCCGTATGATCTGAATGCAAAATAAAAAGTAAAATTAGATTAGAACACTATTGTTACCTGATTTGGGTAAACAATTTATCCTACTGATGATCTGACTGCTCCTGAGGTTCTAGATCTAGCCGCACAAGTGCCTGGTCTCCACCAAAGTCCACTTAAGCTGGTTCTAAATGCCATCTCCTACTAGATCTGATGTCAAAACTTTAGATCTAGAATCAATTTGAAGGGCCTTCAAAATAATCTTCAAAGGCTGTGCATTGTCTTTGTGCCAACTGCGTTCAATTTTTGATCACTGAAATGCCCAACTCCTTGAGCATGGAGAAGAGGGAGGAGATTTGGTAGAGAGGGCATGGAGGTGGAAGGAGAGACAGGGCTTCATCATAGAGAGAATAGAATGATCAAACATCTTTGATCATGGTCTATTTATAGACCTATGCGTAGCCCTCGAGTCCTGGTGCTTTTAAGCAACCCTTTTGCATAAAGCAGAAGAACCTAGGCCCCCTTTTTTTTCTTCTAAATTTTGTCGCACAAAATACATCAGAAATGGTATGGAGAAAAAAAAGGATAGAGATGGAATGGCGCAAGTCTGTTATCTCTAGGTGTTTGACACATTCAAACAACCTCATGCTTATCCACCAAGGGCACACGCCATATGGGGCATGCACCCTCTTTTCTTAATGCAAAATCACCTTGGGACGTGCACCCTAGATGAATTCTAGGGGGCACATGTCTCCTCCTTTAATTAGTGTAAAGACTGGGTCAAACGACCCCTTGTCCTGATGCCCTTTGGTTATTTTAAGACAAGCCCTAAACTCTTTAGGATAAGCTCAAATCAGGCTAGGGCAAGCCTCTATCTGATCTGGACAAGCTCAAATTAGATTAAGACAAATCCATATTGGATTTTTAGGTGAGTCAAATCTAATTTGACTCAGTTGAGATAAATCAGAATGAAGATAGAAGGAGAAAGTCAGGCTCAATCGTATGCTAGCACAATTTTCTTAAGCCTGATTGGATCTAATCCAAATCAATTGAACTAGATTAGCCCAATTGATGATACCCAAATATAAATCCTTATTTGTGTAATCTAGTTAGATTCAATTCTATATAGTAATGTGACATATCACAATCTCCATCATCGACATCATCAAAATATCTTTTGATAGATTAGAATATTTTTGATTCACCTAATTAGAATCATCAATTATCAAGATAATTCTAATTGATCCCAAATTTCATCAGTGATATCTAGCAGTATATGGTGGTAATCCATTAGAATCGAATACGAACTTCTCAGTGCAGCTACCTGTGTGATTGGGTTATTTTATCATGAGTCCCGATAGGATTAGGATTAAGATGAACTCGTCAAATCTGACACCCATCATATGAATAAATCATTCGATTCAAGTCTGATGTGAAACCATAATAGAAAATTCTTTTCTATTATTTCACTTTACCATGGCTATGGGTTTAAAGGCTCGATCTCATGATCATCATAGGAATACTTCTCTACCAAGGTTGATAGATCCCATCTTGGCGTGATCTAATTTCTATAATGAACTTGCTATAGCCAACATACATCTCAGAATTTCAAATGGCTAGAAGACTGAGTTATGGTGTAGTCAAACTATAACACACTCAAAGTAAACTATCGATGCACCTCAGATCAAAGAACTAGTCACATGACTGCAGCATTGAGCTAGTTATCAATAAGAAGGTAGACTCCCTTATGACTGCTCGAGGTAGTCACACTCAGTGCTTCATTCTCAGTGAGTACTTGTACTCTTGCTCCAGTGTCTCTATATAGTAGACTCAAGACCTATTTATCCTAAGAAAGCGATCATATACCAACCTTTCGGATCGATCACCATCCTCATGATGATCCTACGGTCGGGAGTAGTTTATGAATTAATTATGATAATACATATCTTAAATTTTCAACTCTTGAAAATATGCATTATTATTCTCATTAACTCAAAGGATGTATCATAGATACTTTATATATAATGTGATAGAAGAAAATAATCTTTTATTAATTTTTAATCAAAATTATAAAAATATCTCTAGAAAGTATATTACAAGGGTTAGTCAATCTGGCTTCTAGGGTACACATCTAACAAACTCCCACTTGACCTAAAGCCAATTGGCTGTAAATCTATTCCATCTCCTCAAGGTGGACTTTGATCTTCTGCTAGCTCAACGGCTTCATCAATGGGTCAGCCGCATTATCTGCGATGTCGACTCTCTTGACCTCAACATTTCTCTTCTTAAGGTATTCACAGATCAAATGGAATCACCACTCGATGTGCTTAGATTTTTGGTGGAACCTCAACTCCTTAGCTAGGGATATAATGCCATTATTGTCGCAGTATAGAGGGACAGCATCTAATGGCATCACTTCAAGCTCTGTGGTGAATTTCTTGAACTAGAATGCCTCCTTCATAGCTTCTAATGTAGTGATATATTCTGCCTCTATGGTAGAGTCTGCTATCATAATCTGCTTGAAATTCTTCCAGCTTATAGCACCACCATTACACACAAACAAACTACTAGATGTTGACTTTCGATTATCTATATCAGACATAAAGTCTAAGTCTATATACCCTTGGATCTGGAGTTCTTCATTACCAAAGATCAAAAACATATCCTTAGTCCTTCTTAAATACTTTAGGATACACTTTACAGAAGTCCAGTACTCTTCGTCTGGATTCGACTGATACTTGCTTGTGACACATAGTATGCACGATATCAGGTCATGTATATAGCATGACGTACATGAGACTTTCTATTACCGAAGCATAAGAGATCTTGCTTATGTATTTAATCTCCTTGGGTGTGTTGTGACACATCTTCTTGGAGAGATGAATGCCATGTCTGAAGGGCACTAGTTTCCTCTTAGAGTTTTTCATGCTGAACCTCTTCAGCATCTTCTCTATATATATCTTTTGTGAGAGACCAGCATCCTCTTGGGTCTATCCCTATAGACCTTAATCTCAAAATAAAGGATGCCTCTCCTAGGTCTTTCATAGAAAGCTTCTTAGACAACCATACTTTGACCGATGTCAGCATAGGAATATCATTCTCAATTAGGAGGATGTTATCTACGTATAATACGAGAAAGACAATAGCGCTCTCATTGATCTTTTTGAATACACAAGACTTCTCCTTTTTTTTGATGAAACAATATGATTTGATCACATCATTAAAATAAGTATTCCAGCTTCGAGATGCTTGCTTAAGTCCATATATGGACCTCTGCAGCTTATAGATCTTGTGATCTCCATCACTGGATGTGAAACCAAATAACTGTTCCATGTAGATATCTTTCTTAACATATCCATTTAAGAATACTGTTTTCACGTCCATCTACCATATTTCATGATTGAAATAGGCTGCAACAGCAAGTAATATATGGATGGATTTTAGCATGGCTACTAGCGAGAAGGTATCTTGATAGTCAATACCTTCGTGCTGACTATACCCTTCTACCACTAACCTAGACTTGAATGTCTCTATATTTTTATTTACACCTATTTTTGTCTTGAAGATTCATTTATACCTAATAGATAGGATACCTTCAGATAGATCTACCAAGGTTTAGACTTAGTTTGAGCGCATTGAGTCAATTCTGACTTCATTGCCTCTAACCATTTCTTAGAGTCGACATCTGATATTGTCTCGTCAAAGGTTTTGGGATCATCACAATGAACCTTATTTTTTATGAGGAATATTTTCTCTACATCCTCTAAAATAGTACTTAAGTACCTTTCAGAAGAATGAAAAATACTACTTGACCCATGAGGTAGAGGAGGTAGTGTTTGGATCGGCTGAGATTGATTGGGTTCCTCAGGTTTCTTGGCTCATTGCACTTCAGAGAATTTCTCCTCAAGTCTAATTTGTCTTCCAATGCCACCATCTTGAATAAATTATTTTTCAAGAAAAATGAGATATCGACTCACAATCACATTATGGTCTTTTGGAAGATAGAAATAATATCCTAACGACTCTTTAGGATCTCAAATAAACCAAGCTCTAAGAGACCTAAACTCTAACTTATCTGCCTGCTCTCATTTGACATAAGCTAGACAACCTCAAATTTTGAGATGACTTAGACTTGGCTTCTTACCATGCCATATCTCATATGATATGGTAGAAATGATTTTAGAGAAAATCCTATTTAGTAGGTAAATTACTGTCATTAAGCTATGTCCCCAAAGAAACTTAAGAAGGTCCATGAAGCTCATCATGAATTGAACCATATCTGATAGAGTCTAGTTTCTCACTTCTCAAATCCCATTGAGTTAAGGCATTCCAAGTGGAGTCTATTGTGAGACTATGCCATTATTCTTGAGATAGTCCAAAAGTTTTGAACTAAGATATTCACCTCCTCGATCTAATCAAAGAACCTTAATAGACTTTTTGATTTATTTTTTCATTTCGTATCTGAATTTCTTATGAAAGGAAAAACCTATTTTTCGAGTCAGGTTCATTCAAAAGTGATTTGACCAAGAGGAATATTTTAAAATTTTTTTTTTTAGATCTAAATCAAATTTGATACTTTTTAGATCTGATTTAATGGATTTAATAAAATAAAATAAAATAAATTAAATTAGATTTAATTTATACCTTGTTCTTGGGTAATCTTATTATCCTATGATGATCCTGCTGATTTTCTGAGGTTCTGAATATAGCTACACAATCGCCTGACCTCTACCGATATCCACTCGGGTAGGATTTGGATATCTTCTTCTTCTCAATCTTTTCTCCAAAGATTAGATCTAGATCTGATCTTAAAGATCTTCAAAATTACTTTTGAAGATCCGATGTCGTCTCTTGCAGTAGTGCTGCCTTCTTCCTTTCTTATCACCTTTCTCTTGCTTGGATCGCACAAAACTGAAGCCCAAAGCCCCTTGGGCATGGAGAGGAGAGAAAGGATCAGAGGTAGGCATGGAGGAGAGAGGGAGATGGCTATGTGGCATGGGCAAGGGGAGAACTTCTCTAAACCTAGGTGCAGATAGGGTTTATATAGACCCTGCTGCGCCATGCAGTGCCACATCATCCCGGCCAATCATGTCTCTTCGTGCAATCCGATCTAAATCTGATTGGTGGAATGACATCACCTAATCCAATCAGATGAGAGCCCCTCTCCAACATCCTTAGGTAGTGCCAAGACTAATCAAAGTAGAGTCTTAGGTGCCACCTAAGTTTATTCCATGAAGCAATCTGGAGTCCCATCTGTATAGGACTCCAGGCATCATTATCCTTGGGTGCACGCCTCCCTAAGTATGCACCCCCTTCTTTCCTCTTTCTAGTAGGGGAAAAATCCCCATCTGATCTCCTATGGATGTATGACACATGGGCAGATGTCTATGGGTCAAAGGTCAATGTTTGACCAAAGTCAAAAGATAAAAATTAGCAGATGACGAAAAATAACAGATGTTGTCTCAAATTTATCTCATAAATTAAGACAATCCTTTTTTGATCTAGACAAGCTCTAGTCAGATCAAGGTACCTGAGTGAGCCCAAATACATTTGGCTAAATCGAGACAACATTTAATGATTGTTGAAAGAGAACTTTAGGCTCAATTGTGTGCTAGCATGATTTTCTTGAACCTAATTGAATCTAATTCAAATCAATTGAACTGGGTTATTCTAATTGATGATATATAGATCCAAACTCTTGTTTGTGTGATCTAGTTAGGTTCAATTCTATATGATAATGAAATATGTCACGATCTCTATCATTGACATCATCGAAACACCTTTCAATGGATTAGAACTTTTTTGATTCAAACAACTAGAATGATCGATCATCCAAATCATTCTAATTACTCCCAAAATCCACCAATGATACCTCTCAGTATATGGTGGCAACCCATCAGAACTGAAAATGAACCTCTCGGTGCAGTTATATGTCTGATTAAGTTCTTCTATCTTGAGCCCCGATTGGTTTAGGGTTAAGGTGAACTCGTCAAACCCTAATTTCCATCATATGAATTAATCATTTGATTCAAGTTCGATGTAAAAACCTTAATAGAAACTCTTTCTATCATTTCACTCTGCCATGGCCATGGGCTTATGAACTTGATTCTCGTGATCATAATAGGGCTGCTCCTAGTCTACCGAGGTAGATAGATTTTCTCTTGGTGCAATCCAATTTCTATAATGAACATGCTATAGCCAACAATCACCTTAGGATTTCAAATGGCTAGGAGATCGAGTCATGGTGTAGTCAAACTATAACACCCTCAAGATGAACTATCGATGCACCTCAGGTCAAAGAATCAGACACACCACTACAACTTCGAGCCAGTCATCGACGAGAAGGTAGACTTTTTTATGACTGCTCGAGGTGATCACGCTCAATGTCCTCGTTCTCTAACGAGTATCTATACTTTCGCTCTGATATCTCTACACCGTAGACTCAAGACTCATCCATTATAAAGAAGCGATTGTACACCAACCTTCCAGATCAATCACCATCCTCATGATGATCCTACAGTCAGAAGCATTTTATGAGTTAATAATAAAAATTTATGTCTTAAATTTTCAACTCTTGAAAATAAGAATTATCATTGCCATTAACTCAAGGATTGTATCACAGACACTAAATACGCATTATGATAGAAAATAATTTATTTTATTATTTATAGTCAAAATTATAATTTTGCCCTTAGAAGTGTATAACAAGTGTAAGCTAATTCTGGCTTCTAGGGAACACATATCTAACAAACTCCAACTTGATCTAAAGTCAATTTGCTATAAATCTAAGTCCCATCTTCTCAAGGTGGGATTCGATCTTCTACTAGCCCAATGGCTTTGTGAGTGGGTCTGCCGCATTGTTTGCAGAGTCGACTCTCTTGATCTTGACGTAACCTTTCTCGAGGTAATTGTGGATGAGGTGGTATCGCCGCTCGATGTGCTTGGATTTTTGCTGAGACTTTGGCTCCTTAGCAAGGGCTATGGCACCATTATTATCGTAGTATAGAGGAATGACATCTGATGGCATCACTCCGATCTCTGCGATAAATTTCTTATACCAGAATGCCTTCTTCGCAGCTTCTGATGTAGTGATGTACTCTACTTCCATGGTGGAATCTGCTATCACTGTTTGCTTGAAACTCTTCTAACTGATAGCACCTCCATTACATACAAATAGACTCCCAGATGTCGACTTTCGATCATTTATATCGAACATAAAATCCGAGTCTTTATACCCTTAGACTTGGTGTTCTTCATTACCAAAAACCAACAACATATCCTTAGTTCTTCTCAAGTACTTAAGGATACATTTCACAGAAGTTTAGTGTTCTTCACCTGGATTTGACTGATATCTACTCGTGACACTCATAGCATGGGCTATATCAGGATGTGTATATAACATGGCATACATGAGGCTCTCTATTACTGAAGCATAAGGGATCTTGCTCATGTATTCTATCTCCTCAGGTGTGCTAGGGCACATCTTCTTAGAGAGATGAATGCCATGTTTGAAGGGTACTAATCCCCTCTTAGAGTTTTCCATGCTAAACCTCTTTAGTACTTCCTCTATATACATCTTCTGTGAAACTCCTTGCGTCCTATTCGGTCTATCTCTATAGACCTTAATTTTTAGAATAAAGGATGCTTCTCCTAGGTCTTTCATGGAGAATTCTTTGGATAATCATATTTTAACTATGGTCAACATAAAAATATCATTCCCAATAAAGAGGATATCATCCACGTACAATATGAGGAAGACAATAGGACTTCCACTAATTTTTTTGAAGACACATGGTTCCTCCTCGTTCTTAATGAAATCAAATAATTTGATCACATCATTAAAACGAGTATTCCAGCTTTGAGATGCTTGCTTAAGTCCATATATGGACCTTTGCAGCTTGCATACCTTATGATCAGTATCACTAGATGTGAAACCTAGTGGCTGTTCCATATAGATATCTTCCTCAAGGTATCCATTTAAGAACATCGATTTCATATCTATTTACCATATTTCATAATCAAAATAGACTGTAATAGCAAGCAATGTGCGGATGGATTTTAGCATAGCTACCAACAAAAAGGTATCTTGATAGTCAATACCTTCGCGTTGACTATACCCTTTTGCCATAAATCTAGTTTTAAATATCTCTACATTTCCATCTACACCAATCTTTTTCTCATAGATCGATTTACACCCAATAGGTACTGGATCTACCAAAGTCTAGACTTGGTTTGAGTGCATTGAGTCAATTTCTGACTTCATTATCTTTAACTATTTCTCAGAGTTGATATCCAATATCGTCTTATCATAGATTTTGGTATCATTACCATGAACCCCATTACCTACAAGAAATATTTCCTCTACTTCCTCTGAAATAGTACCTAAGTACCTCTCAGAAGGATAAAAAATCCTTTTTGATCTACGAGGTGGAGGAGGTAGTGATTGTATTGGCTCAACCTGATTTGATTTCATTTGATCCTTAGCTCGTTGCTCTTATGAGACTTTCTGCTCGAGCTTGATCTACTTTCCAATGCCGCTATCTTGAATAAACTATTTTTTAAGAAAGATGGCATGTCGACTAACAATCATATTGTAATCTTCTGAAATATAGAAATAATATCCTAATGACTCTTTAGGATATCCTATAAATCAAGCTCTAAAGGACCTATAGTCTAACTTGTCCGCTTGTTGTATTTTGACATGAGTCGGATAATCCTAAATTCTGAGATAACTCAGACTTGATTTCTTACCATGCCATATCTCATACGATATGATAGAAATGATTTTAGAAGGAACCCTATTCAGTAAGTATATTGTAGTTAACAAACTGTGTCCCCCAAAAAGTCAAGAAGGTCTGTGAAGCTCATCATGGATCGGACCATATCTAATAGGGTTCGATTCCTCCATTATAAAACCCCGTTGAGTTGAGATGTTCCAGATGGAGTCCATTGAGAGACTATGCCATTTTTCTTGAGATAGTCTAAAAATTTCTAACTAAGGTATTCACCTCCTCAATCTGATCAAAGAATCTTAATAGATTTTTCAGTTTGCTTTTCTACTTCATGTCTGAATTTCTTGAACTTTTCAAAAGCTTCAGACTTGTGTCTCATAAGATACATGATAGAAACACGATGTTGTCATTAAGACACCGTGTTTATCAGTTTAATCCGACTTCTTAAAATAATTAAAAATCCATAGATAGTAGTGAGTCGGATCGAATCCACAAGGAAGGTAGTATTTTTAGATTTGAAATCTTTGATTTTACAAAAAAAAAAGAAAAGAGAAGAGTTTTGGGATCAAAAGTGAAGTCAAAAAATAAAAAGCAAAAATTAAAAGATGCAGAAATTTAAATTTGGTACTAAGATCTACTAGCTAGATCTTAGCATCTATTTGCAATAAAATAAAAAAAGTAATAATTTAAAGTGTAGAAATTAAATTGCAAAAAAAATATGAAATTAAAGAGCATAAAAATAAATATTATATTAAAAAGTTCATAATTTAAATACATAAAATAAAAAAAATAAAATAGGCTGATCTCTGATCTTGGATCGGCATTGATGGAAAGATGGTGTAGAAGCCCAGCTCTTCTTCTTGGCACCAATTTCTTTGAAGCAGCCATTAACCCATAGCCTAGTTTCACCCTATACCAAAGCTTCACCTTGACCAAAGATGTTGATTTCTGAAGGACTGGGTCTTTTTTATAAAGCTAGGGAGGCTAGATATTTTTTTATGGAGGCAATGTGGGACTAAGGATTGTTTTAATTATGAAAATAGGAAGAAATTCAAGTAAAATTTGGATTAAAATAGCCCCTATTGAGTTTATTTAATTCTAGCCATTGAATGGTGATCCGATGCTTCCAAAAATACCAAAAATAGACGTGTAATGGCCCAAATCAAGTTGGATTAATTTCTGACCGTTGGATCGTGCTTGATGGAGTGATCACATGCCTGAGAGTTTGATCGCCATCGGGAGCCTTTCGAACCGTCGGATCGAAGATGGAATCAGGCACTGCCGTGTGATGGCGATCTGGATGAAATCAGCAACTAGAAAAAAAATTGACCGTCCGATCCTGACCACAAACAACCACCACTGCACGATCGCACATTTATTGTTCCCATGGACCATGTGGACCGACCACATCGTGCACCGCAACCAATCAACGCATTCTATTGACAGATGAAAAGACCAAAATGCCCTATGAGCCATGATGAATTTTTCGTAAATCCTTTAGGGGTCTAGGTCCACCATGTGGCAGGCTCTCATTCGTCGGTGTCTGCTGAGCTGGCGGTCCATACTATTCTATAGACCGGCTGATGGCTTCTGAGCTTGAGTCGGCTAGCTTGGATGGCTTGGCGTGCCGACTTGGTTGGCTTGACTCGATGTGTTTGGATGCGTCGGCTGCTGCGGCGTGGTGGCTTGAGCCATTTGAGCCGTATGTTATTTTTTCATTTAAATTTTTTTATTTTATTTCTTTCAAAATTCATATCTTTTCCATTTTAGCTCTATTTTGCTCCAAACTTATTTCATTACGATTAAAAAAATAAGCTCTTTTCATTGATTATAAAATTTTATTTTTTAATTTTTATTATTTTTTAATTAATTTTTTAATTATTAAAAATATGTATTTCTTAAAAATTATATATAAATTGATTAATAATTCTTAAAAATTAATATAAATTAATTAATAAATTAATATTTTTATTGATAAATTTATGATGCTTATCACACCGCCCAATTTAAGCTTTGCTCATCTTTGAGTAAAGAAAGAATTTAGTTTTAATTATCTTTTTAACTTTAGAGTTTTGAATTTTACCTAAGCAGTTTTCAAAATGGCCATTGATATTCAGCAGAGCTTAAATGAGACATATCATTGGGGTATTAATACTTATCAATAGAAAAATTAAGAAAAGAATATTAAATTTTTTAGAACTTTTTCTAAATTATCCCACCTTTATCTCTGATTTGTCTAAACTTTCATATAGGCAAGTGTATTGCTACTTCCGTCCTTCATTTATTGATTTTTATTTTCACATTATCCATTTTTTGATGCGAATATCATTGCTTACTTAGGCAACGAGATCCGGTTACTCGGTGGAAAACCAATATTTTTTTTTTTTAACGTTGTACCACTATTGAGTGTCTTAACTTCTTAAGCTTTCTATTTGATCCATGTAGCGAGTCTTGGGCCAATGACTCCCAAACCAGTTGGCTTTAGGGCACTAGGTATAGAATATCCCTCGGGCTTACTAGCTCGAATCAAACAGGCTATGAGTTAAGACTAACTTTACAACGAGCTTCTTTGCCCTTCCCACCTTTTGATGTGAAACTCAATGCTTACTTAACAAAGAGGCCTGGTTACTCAGTGAGAAGTACTTGAAAACTATTTTATTAAAATAAATTTATTATATAAAAAAATGTATAGTTACCCTACATAAGCCTATAAAAAGTAAACTTTTCTTTGATGCTAGTAGAAGTAATTAGAAATGCTCCAAGAAAAAACTTTTTATGTTCTAGACTTAACTCTTTATTGAATTTTCTTAATACTTGATTCCTCAATATCTCACAGATTCTCTGATCTATGTACCAATTTTTTTAAAAAAATACTTAGTTTAATTCAATTTTTAAGCATAATCAGGTGTCTAAATACTAAATACTAACTTTTTCGAAGACTTAATATTTTAAAATTTTTATTTTTCTCCTCCCAACTTAATCAACATTGTCCTCAATAAAGAAGAAAAAAATAAAGGGTGTAATAAAGAACATGAAAGAATACACCTGATAATATTTTTGGTCCAGCATTTGCCTTTGAAAATTTGGGCTCTCCCTCCAACTTATTCAAATTATCCTAAAAAAAAAAACTAAAAAGATAAATTAGATAAAAACTAAATTTTGGATTATCTCCCAACAAGCGCTAAGTTTACCATCTTCAGCCAAACATAATACGGCTTACTGTCCTGTGTGGAATATTGGATTGATAAATTTCAATGATTTTGGATTGCCAATCTCAAAAAGTTGATTTATAATCCCATTATTGATATAATCATTATTAATTTTAGGGATATAATTTGTAATCCCATTCTCAAACCCATGTTTATTAAGAATTTCTCCTATTTATTCTTCTAAAATACTCATGAATGGAGTTTTAGGAGTTAAGTTTGATTCAATGGGTGCTGAAATGGTGACTAAAGGCTGTTTTAATTCTGGAGGTAAATTAATGTGATCTTGCTTAAATAACTCCATTGATATTTTATTACATGCCTCTTGATTTTTGTAAGAAGAACTGGCTTCTTGGGTTGAAGGGAATAGGACATTAGGTTTATAAGTTTTGGGTAAATCATCTATTTTCTTTTTTTCTATTTCTATCTCATTTAAACTGGAACCAACATCAGTACTAGTTCCTGGCTTGGGTTCTTCTATGTGATTAGTTTCAGTACTAACCAATTTCTCTAAATTTTTATTTTGGCTAGCATTAGTACTAGTCTCTCTCACCTGATCTTGGTATGGGTCCATAAGAATTCTATAGCTTTTTAGTTCAGAAATTACTTTGGTATTCTCAGATTGGGGATTCTTAAGTGAGACATTAAATTGATAACTTGGTCCAGATGGTTGGTGGATATTAGGTGGGTTGTTTGAAATTGGTAGGTTCAGTAGTTGATCTAGTTCTCTCCTCGTGTTAGACTCAACTAATTATTCTATTTTAACTTCTAGCTTGGTGATAGATTGCTGTTGAGTCAGAATCAATTATTGAAGTTGGTTAAATCTATCATCAGCTAGATTGATCTCTTGAGGAGGTAGGTATGAGGGCTGATTATGATATGGTGGCTGGAAAGGCTTACTAAGCTGACCTCTATTATAGGCATAATTTTGGTATTGGGATCTATTTTGATAATTTTGTACTGGTGAAATTTGGGTCTGAGCCTGAGTCTGTTGAGATATCCAAGAAAAATTATAGTTACTCCAATGTTGGTTATATGAATTTAGAAATGGATCATTAACCGGCTTGGAGTAGTCTTTAGTAGTTTGGACTTGTTCTTGAATAAAAGGTGGAAACTATGCAATCATAGGACATTCACTCACATGATGGGTTGGGCTAGCACAGATTGAACAAATCTCCTGATAATTAGAAGATGATGTGAATTGTGCAGGAGATTGTTGACCTAGGGTTAGGACTTGATCTAATTTCTGAGCAAAAAAGTCCACTTTATTTATCAAATTTAAATTAGTCTTATGACTAGATTCTAGATGTTTAAATTCATGGATCCCTACCCAGGTTTGGTGGAAAGACAACGAAGCATGGCTAATTGAGTTTTCACTCATAATTTTAAATAAGGTATAGGCTTCGTCCTCACTCTTGTTCATGAATGCACCTCCACAGGATGCATCTACTATATGTCTGTATTGATCTCCTAAATCCTCATAGAAAGCTTGAACTATTTGCCACTTAGACAAACCATGGTGTGGACATTTTCTAAGAAGTTTCTTAAGTCTCTCCCATGACTCATGAATCTGTTCCCCTGGAAGCTGAGCAAATCCAATGATAGCTTGCCTCATAGTATTGGTTCGGCCTATGGGGTAAAATTTTTTAAAAAATTTACTTTGCAAGTCAGCCCAAGTTTTAATTGATCTCCCTATTGTCCTAAGCCAGTACTTGGCTTTGTCTTTTAATGATAAGAAAAATAAAATTAGTCTAAGGGCATCACTAGTTAAATTTTGAATTCTCACCGTAGAGCAGATTTCTAAGAATTCATCCAGATGTTTATAAGGATCTTCATTAGTGTTCCCATAAAAAGATGGAAGCATCTGGATTGTAGTCGGCTTGATCTCATAGTAAGTAGCATGAATTTTAGGTAATTGGATACAAGTCGATGGGTTATAGGTGGAAGGAATAAAATATTCCTTCATCCGCTTAGGTGGTTCTCTAAAATTTTCAGCCATTTGGTTATCAGATTTAATACAATTCAACCTTTTAATATTATGGTTGGGTTCAACTAGATTAGGTAAAGCGATTTTCTACCGTGCATGCACTAGTGCAACCCTAACGTGTCATTCAAAAAAAAATTTAGAATTTTTTTTATATTTTTATATTTTTATATTATTTTATTATATTAAAAATTAATTATTTTATTTATTAATTTAATTTAATTATTATTTATAATATTTTTTTAGTTAGTTAAATTTAATTTTTATTTTATTTTATTTTTATAGGAGAAAGAAGAAGAAAGAAAGAAGAGTTTGAAAGAAGAGGTCCTAAGGAGTCCTAGAACTAAAAAGAGAGAAAAAAATTAGGTTTAATTAGGTTTGATGTTGGTTAGCAATCAAGTTAATCAATCAATCCTAACATGATTATCTTAGATCTAGACAGCTCCTAACTACCAAGGTCACCTTGAAGCCCTCCAAGTGTAGGATTAGCCAATCAACTAGTCAGGTAAGTGTAAGGTCGGTGGGAGTTCCTTCGTTGCTTGCCTTAGACACCAATTATGCTTGGCCAGGTAAGCTAACGGAACCAATTAGAAATCATCTTCCTTCGGGCCCAGTCGTCCTTGAACCACTTTTCTAGACATCAGTCAAATTGACTAACCCTAACTTGGTTCAACTCTTAGGGTTTCTTATCCTATTAAGCTCGAGTTCCTAGGGTTGATGTCTAATTGATTTTAAAATTAAAGGCTTAGGTCAATGTAGGATGCTGGTTGGTTGTTTGTGGGCCAAGAAAATGGTGATCAAATCCCCACCTTATCTTATTTAATTAGGTTGTGCCCTTAATTTGATTTAAAGATGAATATGCACACAAAATTTTCAATCAAAGGGTTCTATGCAACTTAAACTAGATGTATGCAACTAATTGAATTCTGAAAGGCTTAACTTGCCTCCAACAATCACCAAAAAAAATAAAAAAAATAAAAATAAAACTAATATGATGCATGCTCTAAGTAGTTAAGATTTCTAATCTTGTCATGAGATTTTTAATTAGATTTAAATAAATATTTTTTAAAATTAATTTAAAAATAAAATAAGTACATAAATAAATCAAAAGAAAAGAAGGCTAGGGTTAGGATTGATCTCACCAAAATTAGATGCTTTCTTCTTTTCTCTTTTTTTCTACAAAATAAATAAAAAAATTTAGTGAGTAATATTTAAAAAAAATATATACAATTAATTTATAAAAAAAATTAAAGAAATCAAAGAAAAAAATAGCATCTATTCCATCCCCGGCAATGATGCAAAAAATTTGATAGGAACGCGATGTTGTCGTTAAGACACCATGTTTATTAGTTTAATCCGACTTCTTAAAATAATTAAAAATCCATAGATAGCAGTGAGTCGGGTCGAATCCACAGGGGAGGTAGTATTTTTAGATTTAAAATCTTTGATTTTACAAAAGAAAAAGAAAAGAGAAAAGTTTTGGGATCAAAAGTGAAGTCGAAAAATAAAAAGTAAAAATTAAAAGATGCAGAAATTTAAATTTGGTACTAAGATCTACTAGTTAGATCTTAGCATCTATTTACAATAAAATAAAAAAAGTAATAATTTAAAGTGCAGAAATTAAATTGCAAAAAAGATATGAAATTAAAGAGCATAAAAATAAATATTACATTAAAAAGTTCATAATTTAAATACATAAAATAAAAAAAAATAAAATAGGTTGATCTCTGATCTTGGATCGGCATTGGTGGAAAGATGGTGTAGAAGCCCAGCTTTTCTCCTTGGCACTAATTGCTTTGAAGTAGCCATTAACTCATAGCCTGGCTTCACCCTGTACTAAAGCTTCACCTTGACTGGAGATGTTGATTTCTGAAGGCCTGGATCTTTTTTATAGAGCTAAGGAGGCTAGATATTTTTTTAAGGAGGCAATGTGGGACTAAAGGTTATTTTAATCATGAAAATAGGAAGAAATCTGAGTGAAATTCGGATTAAAATAGCCCCTATTGAGTTCTTTTAATTCTGACTATTGGATGGTGATCCGATGCTTCCAAAAATATCAAAAATAGATGTATAATGGCCTAGATCAAGTCGAATTAATTTTTGACCGTTGGATCACACTTGATGGAGGAATTTACGCCATTGATCATGCGCCTGAGAGTTTGATTGCTGTCGGGAGCCTTCTGGACCGTCGGATCGAAGATGGAATCAGGCGCTGCCATTCGATGGCGATCCGAGTGAAATCAGCAATTGAAAGAAGCTGACCATCCGATCCTGACCGCAAATAACCACCACCGCACGATCGCACGTTTACTATTCCCATGGATCGCATGGACCGGCCATATCGTGCACTGCAATCAATCAGCACCTTCTATTGATAGATGAAAAGACCAAAATGCCCTGTGAGCCATGATGAATTTTCTGTAAACCCTTTAGGGGTCTAGGTCCACCATATGGTAGGTTCTCATTCACCGATGTCTACTGAGCTGGCGGTCCATACTGTTCTGTAGACCGGCTAATAGCTTCTGGGCTTGAGTCGGCTAGCTTGGATGGCTTGGCGTGTCGACTTGGTCGGCTTGACTGACACGCCGGCTGCTGCGGCGTGGCAGCTTGAGCCGTTTGAACCGTATGTTATTTTTTCATTTAAATTTTTTTTATTTTATTTCTTTAGAAATTCATATCATTTCCGTTTTAGCTCCGTTTTGCTCCAAACTTATTTTGTTACGATTAAAAAAATGAGCTCTTTCCATTGATTATAAAATTTTATTTTCCAATTTTTATTATTTTTTAATTAATTTTTTAATTAATAAAAATATGAATTTCTTAAAAATTATATATAAATTGATTAATAATTCTTAAAAATTAATATAAATTAATTAATAAATTAATACTTTTATTGGTGAATTTATGATGCTTATCAATACACATACCCATACCGAGATAAATCATCAGTAAAGGTTATGAAGTAGACAAAGTTGTCTTTAACCGGTACATCAAATGGACCACACACATCAGTATGTACTAGGATAAGAAGATTCGTGTTCCTTTCCCCATGTTCTACAAAAGGGAGCTTAGTCATTTTGCCATGAAGATAAGATTCATAAATTAGATATGACTCGAAAGTCAACAGACTCAATAGCCCGATTTTCTCTAATTTATTAACCCTATCTTCTGCTATATGACCTAATCTTAGGTGCCATAGATACCTATCATTTGGACTATCCCTAGGTCATTTTGGTTTTATGGCATTCACATTTTGCTTGATATTAAAAATAGATACATCAATATATAACTAGTAAAGATCGTTAATAAGGAAACCACTTGCAATTTTATTTCTTTCATAAAGAATGTTACAATGGTTCTTAAGAAAACTAATTACATAGCCTTCTTGTGCTAAACATGAAACAAAAATCAAATTCCTGCTTGCTGTAGGCACAAAATAACAATCCTTTAATACTAAGTCTAAATCAGATGGTGGTCGAAGAGGATATATTTCCACGATCATAGCAGCATCTCTTGCTCCATTTTGGACGTATAGGATCATCTCACCATCCCTCAGTCTCCTGCTATCCTCAAGATCATGCATGAAAGTGCACAAATGAGCACTAGAACCAAAGTCAAGTACTCAACTGGATGCAGAAGAAATTGTAAGGTTAGACTCAATAACGAGCATACCTCTAGAAGGACCTGCCTCCTTCTTATTCTTCAAAGTGGTTGGGTAAGTAGGGCAGTTCCGCTTCTAGTGGCCATCAGTGTTGTAATGAAAATATTTTTCTTTATCAGCAGCCTTCTTCTTCAACTCTATCTTTTTCTTCTTTCCTCCTTCCATCATTTACCTTTTTACAGACTTCTTCTTCTTTCCAAAAGACTTTCTCTTGGAAGAAGTCTGTTCCATAGCAAGCATTGAGCCTTTAGAACCTTTCATTGAAAGCTTAGCAGTATAGTCATTTCTTCAAGAACCCTATGGCAGCAACTCTAGAGAGAAGAGAAGAAGAGAGAGTTGAGGGAGAAAAGATCTATATTTTACCTTTTAAAATCCTAATACAACTTATGTATTTATACATAGCCATTAGGCCCGATCAAAAACTTCTTAGCTAACCCAATATATGAAAGCACTCACCGAGCCCATATACACCCATGTCTCCCATGCTCTTATCCTCTAGATCTAAACCCGACCAATACATGAGTAAGCCTCCTTAAGACCTCTTAAACTAGGCCTTAAGATCCCTAGGATAAGTCCCTATCTTAGCCCAAACAAAACCCATGCATAACTCTGCCCGCAGACTGAGCTGGCTCAGTCTCAGCACTGAGCCGGCTAACCTGAGACTGGGTTGGCTCAATTTCAGACTGAGCCGGCCCAATTTGCTCAGTCCAGTTTCTATGCCATGCCTGCAGTTCCGAACGTGACTTTCTATCTATCCTGTGCTCTGAGACTTAGCCGATCCAGTTTGGACTGAGCTGGCTAACTTGTAGAAAATTTTCTTTCTACAGTCTTGATTCTTCGACTTTGGTTTCTTGCTCCACCTTGAATTCTAGAATTTTGAAGCACCAACCAAGCCTCTAAAATCCCCAGAGCCAATACCCTGGCTCCTCTCGTGGCCTCCTAAGGCTTGGGAGCACCATAAATCCTCACAATCTCCATCTTGGTGTCCCAAGCCTTGGCAATGCCCTCTTGCATGATCCTGCTGTCCCTGCATACTCGACAGCACCTGTGCAAACATCATCTCCATCAATCCTCTTCAGCTGTTGTGCACCTTTGAGGCCTTTAAGATGACCACCTCCACCGTTGAAGACCTGTGTTTGCTTCTTGGCACCATCCTAAAATTGTAGGATCCCTTCTACTTAGTACCTACATCACTTTCTCTAGACTTTTTTGAAGAACCTACAACATTTCTGCACCAGCACATGCTGTACCACCTGACACAATCTTCTTAGAGCTATGCTTGTCCACCTACACATGCCACTCCATCTGAAACTATGCATCACCAGTGCTAACCCTTAGCTCTAAACTCATGCCAAATTTTCTCTCCACTTATGAAGCCACCACTTCAGAGCTCCACCTATATCCGAAGTCCATCTGATGCTATAGAAGTCGACTCTATATCTGAGTTACTCAAGGCCAATCATTCAATGCTGCACTACTGAGCCTGCCACTGTACCTAGAACACCATCGCTGCCCCTTCGAGCCCTCCGCACTCTGCAGCCCTCTTTGAAGCCATCTCGAATACCTCTACAACTCATGGGCACCTTCAAAACCCAAGAGCTCATCCAACTCTTTTGAATTCAACGATTGAACCCTAAGAAATTCTATCCTAGTCCTTCTCTTCTGCCTCTACACCAGCCATCACTTCAATTACGCCTGGAGAACCATCCTCCAACTAAACCATAACTCTCCCTAGTGCCCCTATAGAAGAAACCTGATCCATGATACTCCCGACTATCTGAGACCTCCTGACGCTCCCTAAGACCTCTTAGCTCTTCTTGAGACCTGCACCCGATCTCATTGAGATGTCCCAGATGCTATCTACTGAGATACCTCCCTCGACTGCTGCACCACTGATCCTCTCTCAGCCCCTATGCCTCTAAGGTAGTGCTCTTGCAGCACTCCAGCGCTCCCTAACTCATCTCTGCACTGCTCTACAGCTGTCCAGCCCTAACCTGCTGGACTTTCATAAATCATCCATCTCCATCACTCCTAAGGCTTCGTAAATCCATGCTTTGGTCGAACCACTGAATACATTTTTGACTACTTCCCCACCTTCCAGACACCGAAGGATGTATAGTCATTTCTTCAGCCTTCCTTCAATCATTACCTCTTGAAAAATCTCTTTTCAACAGCCCCACACTATCCATCTTCCTTGAGAACCCTGATGCTCTCTGCTGAGATACCTCCTTGGCTGCTGCACCGCTAAGCCTCTCTCAGCCCTGCATCTCTAGGGAAGTGCTATTGCAGCACTCCAACACTCCCTGCCTATCACATAACAATCATACACTCTGGCCTTTCCACCAAGACCAATCAGCAAATCATGCACCCAATCCTTCCATCCAGAAAAAATTTCTTTCGTTAATCCTCTTGACCTCCTCCTTCAACCTGTTGCTCCCAGTTGGCCAAATCACAGCAACAACAAAAATAGAGTTGAGACATACCATGGAACCCTTATGCAGATTTTTGATTTCCCCTTGTACGACTTCTTCTCTTTCATGCACCATTAGGCTCTGATACCAAATTGTAGATCCACCAATTGGCATCACCTCGCTTTGATACGAATTGATGTTCCATGATATCGCTCGAATGCCAATCATCCTTGGCATTACAAGCTCCGATACCATATTATGGAACCTCCTGATCTTTAGCATGAACCTGAAGAAATCTATGACATTCTCTATGTATAGCAAACTACCGATCCTCCATCTGGATCTATGATGGGGTGCCTCCCTCCTTAGACTTGAAGGAGATGCCCCCCCCTCTTTAGGGCTTCTTCAAGAACCCTAGGGTGGCAACTCTAGAGAGAAGAAAAGAAGAAAGAGTTGAGGAAGAAAAGATCTATATTTTATCTTTTAAAATTCTAATATAACCTATGTATTTATTCATAGCCATTAGGCCCGACCAAAAACTTTTTGGCTAATCCAATACATGAAAGCACTCACCGAACCCATGTACATCCATGTCTCTCATGCTCTCATCCTCTAAATCTAAATCCACCCCATACATGAGTTAGCCTTCTTAAGATCTCTTAAATCAGACCTTAAGATCCCTAGGATAAGTTTCTATCATAGCCCAAATAGAATCCACATGTAGCTCTACCCACAGACTGAGCTGGCTAATCTGCCGTGCCTGCAGTCTCGAATGCAATCTTCTGTCTGTCCTATACTCTGAGACTTAGCCGACACAGTTTTGGACTGAGACGGCTAACCTGCAGAAAATTTTTTTCTGTAGTCTTGATTCTCCAACTTTGGTTTCTTGCTCCATCTTGAATTCTAGATTTTCATAGCACCAACCAAGCCTTTGAAATCCTTAGAGCCAATGTCCTGGCTCCTCCCGTAGCTTTCCAAGGCTTGGGAGCACCACAAATCCTCACATATGCAAGACATGGGTGTACATGGGCTTAGGTGAGTGCTTTCATGTATGAGTTAGCCTAGGAGAATTTGTTTAAGACCGAGTCATGTTGGCTTAGGATGTCTATATATACTTTATATATATAATATTTTTTAACAAGTGGAATAGAAATCTCTTTTCTTTCTGAAACCCTACTCTCTTCTCCTCTCTTTCTCTCTCGGTTAGTGGCCCATCTCTTGGTGTCTATTCATCAGTGCTACTGTCTCCTTATGGTTGGAAGTCTTTAGTTGCTGGTTCCAGATCTTCTAAACTCCAAGGAACCGATCCTACAATTGGTATCAAAGTTCAAGTCATGTCGAGAAAGAAGGAGAGTGAAGAAGGAAGAGATCTATAATGACTGAAATTTTAGCAAAATCCTATCGAGATATTTATCATCTATCTTGATGATTTTGCTATTATTTGACTTGGATCCAGTCATGGGGAGTAGCATAAAGATAGATTTTAAGAAGTTTAATGGGAAAGAGAGCTTTTCCATCTAGAAAGTTCGTGTAGCGGATCTCCTTGTGCAGCATAAATTAGATCAAGCATTGGAGGATAGGTCGAAAGGGATCATAAATCGATAATATATGTCGATGGAGAAATGGGTGTGTTCAGCAATTAGAGGGTGTTTGGCAGTCACGGTCCTCTTTTTGGTGCTAGAAGAGAGAACCCTTAAATGACTTTGGTCAAAGTTGCAAGATCTTTACATGGGAAAGAACATGTGCAACAAACTTATATTGAAGAAGAGGCTGTATCGCCTTCGTATGGTTGAAGGTGGAGATCTCCTCAGTCACATACAGTTATTTGATCAAGCAAAAAATGAATTGCTGAATATTGGAGTGAAGATGGAGAAAGACAAGTTGTTGCTATTACTTTGTTCGCTACCTCCTTCGTTTGATCTACTACGAGAAAGAGACACTATACTATCAAGACATTATCTCGATGCGAGCATGAATGAGCAGAGGAAGAAGATGACTAAGGATGGCATTCCCTAGGAGGGTATGACTGTAGGGGAGAGATTTGAAAGAGGAAGGGTAAGAGAAAAATCAAGGGGATGATTAAAGTCCCGAAAAGGCAGAAAATAGATAAAGTATTACAAGTACAATAAGATCAAGCATTTTTGACAAGATTGTCCATTGTTGAAGAACCAAAAGAGAGAAAATGAAGGATATGATTCTCTGAGTATGGTTTCTGATCAGGAGGCAGAGGATGATCTCTTGGTGGTATCGGATGGTCACAGGCAAAGCATAGAAGTTTGGACCCTGGATTCTACATACATTAAGATCAATGAGGAAAGTGTGATACCTAAGGATGATCACCCTTGCAAGGTCACTAGTATTGGGATGATTAGGATGAGAATGTTTGACGGGATGGTGCAGATTCTCATAAATATGAAGCATATCCTAGAGCTTAAGAAGAACCTTGTGTCATTGGGCTACTTGGAGCTGAGCGACTATAGGCTTCAGTAATTATGCCAAGAGTGGAGTAATGAATATCTTCAATGGAGCCATGATAGTGATGAGGGATAGGAGGCTAGAAAATAACCTCTACAAGATGAATAGATCTATGGTGACTAGAGTATCTGATACAGCTGTAGCAGTGTAAGATCAGTAGGAGTCTTATCGGTTGTGGCATTATTGCTTGGGCCACATGGGAGATAGAGGGCTGAAGGAGCTGAGCAAAAAGGGACTGATCTCTAATCTGGGTGGAGGAGCTTCAGAGCTTTGTGAGCCATGCTAGATGGAAAAATAGAGAAGAGTTTAATTTATGATCAACACAGCTTGCAGTGTAGCCCCATTGGATCTAGTTCACACTGATGTGTGGGGACTGGCTCCGATTTCAGTCAGAAATGGAGCAAGATATTTTAATGACCCTAGTAGATGATTTCTGGAGGAAGGTTTGAGTCTACTTTATGAGGAAGAAATTATAAGTCTTCACCAAATTCAAAGTTTGGAAGGTCGAGATGGAGAAGGAATAGGGCAGAAGTGTGAAGTGTTTGCAGTCCTATAACGGCAGAGAGTATACTAGCAGGAAGTTTCAAGTTTTTTATGAGGAGTGCAGCATCAAAAGATACTTCTCAGTGAAGGAGACTCCTCAGTAAAATAGGGTGGCCGAGAGAATGAATAGGATCCTTATGGAGAAAGTAAGATGCATGAGGCTGCAGGTAGGATTTTCTATGGTGTTCTGGGTAGAATCAGTGGATGCAGCCTACTACCTGGTGAATCGATCACCTCACACCAAGTTAGAAGAAGGAATTCTAGAGAATAAATGATCTGGAAGAAGTATAAGCCTAAACCATTTAAGGTTGTTTGGGTGCACAGCATTTGTGCACATCAGTGCTAGTGAGTAGAGCAAATTAGACGCCAAGGCAAAGAAGATGGTGTTCCTAGGATATCCATGAGGTATTAAGGACCTACATCTATGAGAAGGCCATGGAGAGCCAAGATAGAGGTAGGTGGGTTCAAGCTACGGCTAAGAAAATGTAGTCTCTTCAAAAGAATCAAACATAGTGTTTGGTGTAGCTACCATAGGGGAAGAAGCCTATTGGATGCAAATGGATTTCCCAATGCAAGAAGGGGCCTTCGGAGTAGAAAGGTATCAGGTACAAAACAAGATTACTAGCCAAAGGATACTCCTAGAAAGAAGGCATTGACTTCAACAAAGTTTTCTCTTCGATCATCAGGCATCCATCTATCAGGATGCTACTAAACATCATTACAGCTTAGGATTTGGAGTTGGAGTAGATAGATATTAAGACGGCATTTCTTCATGGATATCTAGAGGAGAGCATCTATATGAAGCAGCCACTAGGGTTCAAAGAGTTGGAATAGAAGGAAAGGTGTGTTTGCTATAGAAGTCACTGTACAAGCTGAAGCAGCAGCCGAGGCAGTGGTATAAGCTTTCGACACCTTCATGAGGAGCATTTTTAGATGTGAATTTGATCCTTGTGTGTATGTTCAATCTCTAGAAGATGGGTCTAGCGTGTTTTTACTCTTGTACATAGACGACAAGCTAATAGCATGTAAGAGTAAGAAAGTTGTGCAGGAACTGAAGGCTACATTATCTCAAGAGATCGGGATGAAGGATTTGGGGCCTACGAGGAAGATCTTAGGCATGAAAATCCTCAAAGATCGGGACAAGAAGGTGTTACATTTGTCTCAGAGTGGTTACATTCGAAAGGTCTTAGAGAGATTTGGGATGAAGGAAGTCAAACCGGTAGCATTGCCACTTGTCGGTAACATCAGACTTTTGAAGACTATGTCGCCACATACTGAGGAGGCTCGGGATATGGAGAGAGTCCCATACACTGCTGGTGTGGAAAGTTTGACGTACACCATGGTGTATTGTAGGCCGAACATAGCCCATGCAATGAGTCAGGTGAGCAGATTCATGGCACAGCCTGGCGGGAACACTGGCAAGCATAGAAGAGTATCTTCAGGTACTTAACATATATAGTTAGAGTTGGTATCAGCTATGGATAGTAAGGAGGTGTCAAGGGATGCTCCAACATGTCCAAGGAGGATTAGGGGCTGATAGAGGGGTTTATGAATGCAGATTTTGGTGGAGATATGGACACCCAACATTCGATGATAGGATTCATGTTTTGCTCGAACGGAGGTCCCATTTTATAGAGATCATGCTAGCAGCCCATCATGATCTTGTCCACCACCGAGGCAGAGTACATCGGCATTACAGAAGCTGCAAAAGAGACATTATGGCTAAAGGAATTACCATTGGAGATGGGCCTTGCATAGAAGACTGTTAAGATGTACTGCGATAGTCAGAGTGCACTATTACTTGCTCAGAACTCAGTGTACCATGTGAGGATAAAGCACATCGATATTTGATACCACCGGATCAGAGAGCTCGTGGAGGATGGTGAGGTAGAACTGGTGAAGGTTTATACTAAGAAGAATTCAATTGATGCACTGACAAAGGTTTTTTCGTAGGATAGCTTTCATAGATGTGTGACACCGATATGTTTGATGGACAGGATAGAATAGCCCCAAGCCTTAGGGCACCAAGGTGGAGATTGAAAGTGCAAGGATGGTGCTCCCAAGTCTTGGGAAATCGTGAAGGAGTCAAGATGTTGGCTCCTGAAGGCTTGAGCCAGTTGGATTTGTATCAGTCGAGATGGAGGATTGACACACTATCAGATTGGCTCGGATATAGGTCGAGCCGGCTTAAGCTAAGATCGAGATGGCTTGGGCCTAAATTGAGCTAGTTCTCTCAAATAAATAGAGAACATGTTTTGGGATTCTATGGATTGATAGGAAGTCAAGCCGGCTTGAGTCTTCATCGAGCCAGCTCGGATAGGTGGATAGATGAGCATAGGATTTTCTATTTGATCTTGGATTGGATCTAATCTAAGAAGTCTTAAGGCTTGATTTGAGAGGTCTTAAGGTGGCTAATTCATGTATAGGGCTAGGTCTTTAGTCATAGGGATGAGAGCAAGTAAGACATGGGTATACATGGGCTTGGGTGAGTGCTTTCATGTATGAGTTAGCCTAGGAGAGTTTCTATAGGACTGAGTCATGTTGGCTCAGGGTGTCTATATATACTTTATATATGTAATATTTTTTGATAAGAGAAATAGAACTCCCTTTTCTCCCTAAAATCCTACTCTCTTATTCTCTATTTCTCTCTCAATTAGCTGCCCATCTCTTGGTGTCTACTCATCAATGCTGCCACCTCCTTCTAATTGGAATTAAGTCTTTGGTTGCTAGTTCAAGGTCTTCTAAGCTCCAGGGACCCAATCCTATGGTTCGATCCATGATGGGTTTTGCCAGCCTACTGATATTCTTTTGGGGATATGCACTCAAATTGACTTGCTATCTTTTAAATATAATTTCAAGTAAGTCTGTGGTTAAAACTCCTTATGAGATATGGATAGGGCGTAACCTAGTACTTTCACACCTTAGGATCTGGGGGTGGCCAGCTTAAGTGGAACATTTACTGACAGACAAGCTTGAACCTAGGTTTGACAAGTGCACTTTTATAGGGCATCCAAAAAAAATCAAAGGATATTATTTCTACCATGCTAATGAACAAAAGGTGCTCATCAGCTTTAAGATAATCTTTTTAGAAAAGAAGTTTCTTGGTGAAGGAACTGTTGCCTCTAAGGTTGAACTTGAGAAAGTTCAATAGGTAGAAAAGCCAACATCGTTAGCTGAACCAAAATCGAATCTAATTAGATCAAACCCATAGCCTAGTGTACTTGCACTACTAGGGCTATTCGATAGAATACCACATCAATCGGATAGATACTATGATTTCTTTGTCCAGGACGATAATCCCATCGAACTCAATGAGAACAATGAAGATCCAATCACCTATATGGATGCTATGCAGAGATCTGATTTCTTAAAATGGGTTAAGGCCATGAAATCTAAAATAGAATCCATGAAGATCAATGATGTATAGACATTGGTTAACCCACCTAAAGAGATTAAATCCATTGGGTGTAAGTGGATCTTCAAAAAAAAGAAAGGTATAGACGAAAAGGTGGAGACCCATAAAGCTGTCTGGTTGTCAAGAGGTATCGTTAAGATTATGATACTGACTATGATGAGATATTCTCTCCTATGGCAATGCTCAAATCCATTTGGATTATGCTTGCGTTAGCTGCCCATTTAGACTATGAGATCTAGCAGATGGATGTTAAGATAGCTTTTCTAAATGGAGAGCTGATTAAAAAGATATATATGATATAATCTGAAGGGTTCACATATACAGACGAGTCCAAGTTGTGTAAGCTTCAAAGATTCATTTATGAATTGAAGCAAGCATCTCAGAGTTGGAACATGCATTTTGGTAAGGTGATCAAAATGTATAACTTCGTTAAGAATGGAGAAGAGCCCTGCATTTATAAGTGGACAAATGGTCCAATAGTGGTATTTCTTATTTTGTACATGGATGACATTCTCTTAATCGAGAATGACGTCCCTACACTTCAATGAATAAAAGTATGGCTGTTATCTCAGCTCTCCTTGAAGGATATGGGAGAAGCATCCTACATCCTAGAAATGAAGATTTATAGTAATAGATTTAAAAGAATGCTTGGGTTATCCCAATCCATATACATAGATACTATACTGAAATGATTCAGCATGGAGAATTTCAAGAAGGATTGTCTTTCGATGGGCTATAGAATTTCTCTCTTTAAGAAGGATTATCTGACAACTCCTGAAGAGAGAGCGTATAAGCAGAATCCCATATGCTTCGACAGTAGAATCTATCATATATGTTATGACATGTACAAGACTAGATATGACATACTCATTAAGAGTAATGAGTAGATACCGATCTGATCCATAAGAGAACCACTGAAAGATGGTGAAAACCATCCATAAGTATTTAAGAAATACTAAGGACCAATGGTTAATTTATGGTGAGTGAGATTTAAAACTTCTGGAGTTTGTAAACTTCAGCTTTCAATCTGACCATGATGACAACAAGAGTGTATCAGATTATATCTTTACCATAAATGACGAAGCCATCTGCTAGAAGAGTTTCAAGCAGTACACTATGGCAGACTCAATTTGCGAGGTGGAGTATGTCGCGGCATTCAATGCTATAAAGAAAGCTGTATGACTGAGGAAGTTCATCACCAAGCTCGAAGTAGCACCCTCCTTATTGGTCCAATCCTACTCTACTATGACAGTACTAGAACCATTACTCAAGCAAAAAAATCGAAGGCACACCAATGGACGAAGCACATACTGCATCGCTACCATCTGATCTAGAAGATTGTGGATCGAGATAATATCGACCTTCAAAAGATCGATAGAAAGAAGAACCTAGCTAACCCCCTCACTAAAACCTTAGCAGTAAAGGAGTTCAACAACCACAACCTATACCGAGAGGCTTTAGGATAAGTAGGAGTTGTTGAAAAATATATCCCATAGCCAATCATTAGTCTATTGATGGTTGTGCTATTTTATAAATATAAATAATTTATTAATAAATAAAATATTTATTCTAATATTTTTTATCATAAATTTACATCTTCTAATGAACTCCTATATTATGATGAAGTTCTTGGAATTATTTAGATTCAATAAAGAGAGGATTTGTCGATTAGTCCTTAAACTATTCATGATTAAATGATACGTTGTTAATTAGGATGACAATATTTATCAAGTGTACATCATTGTGTGCTATATGGGTTGGTTGTCCTCTTAACCAAATAGTGTGAAGATACTAGTATGGCATATAGATGAGATGTAGGAATACATCATCACTAAATGTGATCAACTTTAGAGAATTTTGCTATCAAGAATTGCTTTGATAAGATATGAGTATAAGTGTCCCTTGGATCTAAGATTGTCATGGTGGATTGCAAGCAACTCACTGTACTTTGGTACCAGATTATCTAAATTTTTAGTTCAGTGATGAAAGATTTTTGAGTATAGTCAAGTATTTATAAAGTCAGTGAGTGATCAAGATGGGATTGACCACTCCAAGAGTTTAGAGATAATGCATCACTGTATTTCAATTTAGCAAAATCTTGACTAGGATAATTTATATGATGAATTTAGTATTTTGAAATGCAATATGGATAATCTATTTAGGATTGACAGTTAAACTCAAAGCCATCCTATGAGCATTTATGATCAAGGGGATGAATTATATGAAAACCATATCCATATGGATTCTAAGAGTGTTGCTTTACATATTCTATCTATCCAACCATCGGGTACCACTACTTGATGACTATTTTAATTGGTATAGAAATTTATTCCTATGCTATTAGTTTACATTCAAACCTATGGGATCACATACATTAGATGTCTCAATTTAATCAGATGGTTAATCAATAATTAAGAATCATTTTAGTTTTAAATATTCAATATGATTGATGTCTGACCTAGTGCAAGTATTATAGGAGGATCGATTAGCAATTGGATTGCTAATTGACTTAATCTGATTGAGCTATTAGGCTAAGATCAAGTCTAATTAAATATGATTCAATTAGATTTAGTTTGGGCTTGATTGGATCAAGTCCATTTGGTTCATTGGATAAGCCAATTGTAAGAAAAAATAATTCTTGATTGAATTAGGACTTGAGTACACTTAATTTCTAATTTAATTAAAAATTTAAATTAAAATTAGATTAAATTTAATCTAATTTAATTAGATTTTTAATTGGATTAGAAACATAATTAATTAGTTTGCACTAAGATCTATTTTAATTGGGCTAAAGATTTAGTTTGACTAGTCAAAGCATGAAGTCCTAGTTTGACTTGGACTTCTCCCTTGTGCCATCTTCCCTTTCCCCATGCCCCACCCTTGGCTTTGGCATCTGATATTTGACTCCTAGAGAGGATCCATGCCAATCCATTTGCCCCCTCTTTTTTTGGATGGTTTGTGGTCTTGGACCAAATCAAAACTTGCAAGTAGTTTTGATTCTAAACTCTATTTGATAGAGTTTAGAGAAACCAATACTCTATCCATTATGGTGCCTATTATACCAAATTTTTTCTAATATTTTCATGGAAAAGAAGGCATATTTATGCACCAAAGCCTAGTTCTCCATGCATGAAAATTTGGAGGAGGCGCCCAGCTCTCCTTGTCTCATTTGGACTCTACTATTTAGGTGTTTGACCTAGACAGGGACTCCTCTCTAACTCTCTATTTAAAAAGAGTTAGGCCATGAAATTTTTAGAGCTTTTATAGCTGAGAGAGAGGGCTTGGGCATGGGGACCTTGGGCATATAAGTATTGTGGGTGTGGAATTTTGTAAAGGCACAAATCTATTATGCCTTGGTGAGAGATAAGCAAGAGAGAAGAAAGGTCTTCTCTAGTTTTTTTCTTTAGATCTTCTTCCATCAACTCTTTGAGAGAAGAACATGAGGAAGAAGGCTTTTCTAGATCCTCCCATCTCCTCCTTTGATCATTGGAGAGTTCAAGTCATTCGAAGAAGGAGATTCGATGTCAACCATCAAAGAAGGATCATCACAGTGCTAGCACACTATGCTGATTTCTAGATTACTGGACTTCAGATCTAGATCGAGATTTCATATGAACTTCTCATAGAGGCCAAACGTGTATGTGGCTTGAAACGACAACCTCAGTCTTAGATCAGCAAGTGAAGATCCCAACTTGTAAAAAGTAAAAGAGATTCGATCTCTTTCTACCACTAGATCAGATCTGATTTTTTATTTAATGTTGATATGATCAATATCTTAGTTTTTACTTTTATTTAATTTTTAGGTTTATATGCATACATGAATCATATCATTAGATCCTAGATCTAGGATTTATCTGCATATTTTATAGATTAATTGGATTAATCTTTTGCTTCCACTTTAAGAATTTTGAAAAAATTTTAAAATACATGCTAGAAATCCTAGATTTTTCCAACATTAAGAGTGTGTTGAGATATGTTTTTACCTTAAATGGTGGAGCGATCTACTAAAAAAGTTTCAAGTAGAATATTATGGCTGATTTAGTTTATGAGATGGAGTATTGTGGCATCCAATGCTACAAAAGAAGCAAGTGGTTGAGAAAACTTAACAACTTGCTTGGAGTGGCATCTTTCCTGAATGGTTCAGTTCTACTCTACTATGACAGCACTAGAGCCATAGCTTGGAAAAAAGATCCAAAGGCATATAAACAAATAAAGTAATTCTATGTTGTTATCATCTTGTCTGAAAGATCATGGATCGAGAAGATGTCAAATTTTAGAAGATCGATGCAAAGAAAAACTTGATCGACCCATTTATTGAAGCCCTTAAAATTAGGAGTTCGAAGACTACAAGTTCAAGATGGGTATATGATACTATTCCATTTGGTTTTAGTCCAAGTAGAAGTTGTTGGAAAATAGTATCTTAAAGCCAATCATCTAGGTTATAGATGATTGAGCTCCTTATTGTAATAGTATATGAATCTTTCATTAATAAAAGTTATTTGGTATTTTTCATCATAAGTTGTGCATCTTCTATTGAGCTCCTATGTTATGATGAAAGTTCTTAGAACTATTTAAAATATGATAAAGAAGAATTTATCGTATAGTTCTTAAATCATGTTCGTGACCAAATGATACGTCATTAATAGAGATGATGATGTTTATCGAGTATAGGTCGCTATGTGCCATATGAGTTGGTTGTCCTCTTAATCAAGAAGTGTGAAGAGATTGGAATGGCATACAAGTGAGATGTAGGAGTACATCATCATCGAATAGTGACTCACCTATTGAGTGCTCTACCATTAAGAGTATCTTGTAAAGGATATGGATATGAGTGTCCCTCAGACTTGAGATCACCATGATGACTTGCAAGCAACTCACTGTACTATGGTGCGGGACTATCTGAATTTTTAATTAAATGATGAAAAATTTTAGGGTACAGTCAAGTACTTATTAAGTCGATGTATGAGTCATGGTAGGATTGACCCCTCTAGATTATTGGAGAAAATGCATCACTGTATTTTAATTAAGTAAAGCCTTGGCCATGGTAATCCATGTGATGGATTTGAAAGGTTGAAATACAATGTGGATGATTCATTTAGGATTGATAGCAAATCCTAAGTCATCTTGAGTATTTGAGGTCAAAGGGATGGATCATGCAATAACCGTACGTCGAGGTTCTTAAATATTGCTTTGCATATTTGACCTATCTGAATGTCAAGAACCATTGCTAGATGATAACTTTGATTAGTATAGGAAAATAGTTCCCATGCTATTAGCTTAGTATTTGAACCAATGAAGTCATGTACTTAATCATGCAATGTAGGAAAAAATGACCTATAATATAATTGTTCAATTTGGAAGTACATGACTTAATTGAACAAATAAGATTAGCTTAATTGAGAATTAAGTTAGAGGTCATACAAGATTAAATAGTTGACTATTTCTAGCTAGCACCAGACATGAGGTGCAAGTTTAATTTCGGAGATGATTATGATTGAATCTTTGATCCAAATGATTTATGAGAAAATAAATTCAAGTATTAATTATTTTAGATTAGATCTAATTTAATTAAATTTGATTTAATTAGGATTAATCAAGTTGAAAATTCAAGTAAGACTTAGGCCTAAATCCTAATTAGATTAGGGTTAGCAGTCTATTCAAAATTGGTTCGAATCCATTTCGAATTGGATTCAAATCAGACCTGATTTGGATTAAATCCTTAGAGTCCTAATTAACTAGAACTCTTCCTCCTTATGGCTGACCAAGAGAAGGAGGGGGCATGGGATTTGCCCCCCCGCCCCTCTTGTGTGTGCATGTGAGAGAGAGAGAGAGGGGCACCACATTGTGGTGCCAATACTTCTCTATGAATTAATATCTTTGGATGTGGATAGAATTAGGAATCCTAGCTAAACAAGGATTTGATCTCTTTGGACTTCACCAATATAAAGGGAGGAACCCCCTCATCACCCCATATACCTGAGATTCCTCTTGTTTTGTGTGACAAAGGGAGAAAGAGATTGAGAAGGTGAGTGATAACAAGAAGAAGAGGATCTTCTTCTTCTTCTCTCCAAGCATGGAGAGACCTTGTTCCTTGGCATGAGGATGTTTCAAGGAAGATCTGAAAAGAAGTTTTCAAATCTGGTTCTTCCCTACAATCTTTTTAGAAAGGAATGAAATTTAGATTTTCATCCCTCTTCCCTACAGTGCTTGGCGTGCGCGCAAAGTAGAGGGCCTATGATTTTAGGCCTAATAAGGCTATTGATTTAAGTAACCCCAGATTCTGCTACATTATAGGTATCTTGATGTTTAATATTTTGATTTTAAATATAGATCTATTCATCTAATCCCTAGGCATTTGATTCAGAACTAGATTTTTTTCTGCAAACTTGTCAAACCCCATCGTCAGTATTATACAAGATTGGCTCAACTTGAATTCACTTGTAAATCCTGTGGAAACTTTTTTCCAATATTCATACTTGCTTTGTTCAAAGACTTATTAAACTCAGTCTCGCGAATCATATAGGACTACACCTTTTCCACTAAAGTTGATAGATTCCACCTAAGTGCATCCTACTCCTAATAGTAAATCTGAACCCACTGTAGCCAATATATACGGCAAGGACCTAAATGGTAAGTGATAGACCACGATGTCATTATTAGGATACCATATTTATTAGTTTAATTTGGACTTCTTAAATAATTAAAAATATGTAGAAAGTAGCAAGTCGAGTCGAATCCATAGGGAAGACAGTATTTTAGTTTTGAAATCTTTGATTTTATAAAAGAAAAAAGAAAGATTTAAAAAAAAATTGAAGTCAAAAAATAGAATTTAAAATTATAATAAAAATAAATAGCAAAAATTTAAATAGCATAAAAATAAATTTTTGGTACTAAGATCTACTACCAAGATCTTAGCATCCACTTGCAATAAAATTAAATTTGTAACAAAAATAAACTTGTAATAAAAAGTAAAGAACATGAATTTAAAAAGCAGAAAAATAAATTTTGCATTAGTTTAAAGTTTAAAATTTAAATATATGAAATTTAAAATAATAAAAAAATAAAAACTAAAATTTAATTAATCTTGATCTTTAATCGGTATTAGCATTGAGATGGTGTAGAAGACCGGCTCTTCCTTTCAGCACTATCTACCTCGAAGCAACCATCAACCCAAGCTCAGTCTCTATCATATACCATAGCTTTTCTTGACCGAAGACACTGAACTCTAGAGGCCTGGGGTCCTTTAAATAGAGTGGAGAGAGAGTTGTCATGAAGAATCCTGATGAAAATCGATTTAAAACTCTTAAAATGAATCAAACTAGGCTTATTTACTATCTAGAACTTGCTGGCCATTAGATGGGAATCAAACAATCTAAAATTGCCCAGAAAACCATTGTTAAAAACCTTGATCAGGTCGGATTTGACATGGATTGTTCGATCACACTGATAAGATGAATTTTAGCCATCGGATGGAGCTCTAGATGATTGAATCAAGTTGGGGTCCTTCATCAGCCATTTGATCGAGATCTGGAAGAGATCTGACCATTGGATCGAAGCTCTAGAGCATTTGCAGCCATTGGATCATGCCATAAGAGAGCTAGGCTATTTGAATCAAAGTAGAAAATACTCCGAACCATTGGATCTGGATCGATGAAGCTCAAAATCATTGGATCGTGCATCTTCTATGCTGTGGACCTTGTAAATCGGATAGACTATAGACCCTACCCAATCCATGCGCGACAAGCTAGGTAAATTGACCAAAATACCCCTATAAGCTGCATGACCAATTGTGTGGACCCTTTAAGGGTCCATGCATTCTATGTCAGTCATCAATCCATTATGGATCGTGCAGTTTTGTGACATCATGGTGATATCATTTGGGAAGGGATTGGGCTGGCTTCTTTCGCATCCAGGCTACACTGAAGGGTGTGCTTCGGCTAGTAGGTTGGCTTGAATGGTCATAGGCAAACTGGCTAGGTTTGTGGGTGGACTGGGCCATGCTCGACCAATCGAACCAGGTCGATTTATTTTATTTTTTATATTATTTTTTCTTTAAAAATTCATATTGGATCCATTTTAAATCGAATTTGCTCCAAATTTGCTTCATTTTTATCAGAAAAAAAGTTTTTTTTATTTATGATCATATTTTCTAAAATAGATAAATAAAAATATTAATTTTTTTAAATAAAAATAAATTATTTATAAATTAATATTTTTACTAGTGTATTTATGATAATTATCACACCCCCCAACTTAAGCTTTGGTCATCCTCAAGTAAAGAAAAAATTTAGTTTTAGGTAACTTTTAGCTATAGAATTTTAAATTTTATCAAGCAATTTTTAAAATATCTTTTGATGTTCAATAGAGCATAAGTGAGGTATGTCATCGAAGTATTAATATTTATCAATATTAAAATTAAGTAAAGAATATTTAATTTTTTAAAATTTTTTCTAAATTATCTCTATCTTTATTTCTAAATCATCTAAACTTTCAAATGGATAAGTGCATTGCTACTTCCATCCTTTATTTATTAAAATTTTTTTATTCATATTGTCCACTTTTTAACACGAATATCATTGTTTACTTAGGCAACAAGGCCCGATTACTTGATAAAAAATTAATTTTATTTTTAATATTATACCATTATTAAGTATTTTAATCTCTTAAGCTTTTTGTTTGATCCATGTAGCGAGTCTTGGGCTAATGACTTTCAAACTAGTTGGCTTTAGGACACTAGGTATTGAATACCCCTCAGACTTACTAGCTCGAATCAAACAGGTTACGAGTTAAGACTAGCTTTACAATGAGCTTCTTTATCCTTCCTATCTTTTGATACAAAATTTAATGCTAGCTTAGGTAAAGAGGCCTAGTTTCTCAGTGAGAAATACTTAAAAATTATTTTATTTTATAATTATTTTTTATAAAAAAAATATAGTTATTTTACATAAGCCTATAAAAAATAGACTTTTCTTTGATGCTAGTAGAAAAAATTAGATTTCCTTAAAAAAATATTTATAATTAAGACTTAACTCTTTATTAGATTTTCTTAATATTTGGTCCCTCAATATCTCATAAATTCTCTAGTCTATACATTTATTTTCTTTTAAAAATACTTTGTTCAACTCAATTTTTTAAGCATAATTAGATGCCTAAATACTAAATACTAACTTCTTCGAGAATTTTTAAAAATTTTAAAATTTTATTATTTTTCCTCCCTCCAACTTAATCGATATTGTTCTTAATGGAGAAAAAAATAAAGTGTAAAAAAGAATATACCTAACTCAATATTTATGGTTCAACTTGGATCTTTGAAAATTTAGCTCTTCCTCCAACTTATTCAACATATCCTAAAAAAAAAAGTAAACCGAAAGGATAAATTAGATGCAAGAAAAATAAATATTGGATTACCTCCCAATAAGCACTAAGTTTACCATCTTCAGCCATATACAACGTAGCTCATCTATCTCGTGTCAAATACTAGATTGACAAATTTTAATGATTTTGGATTCCCAATCTTAGGAAGATAGTTTATGATTTTTTTGTTGATAAATTTATTGTTAATTATGGAAGAATAGTATATGACCCAAATCTCAGACCCTTGCTTGTCAAGAATTTCTCTTATTTGTCTTTCTAAAATACTCATGAAATGAGTTTTTGGATTAGGAGTTAAGTTTGATGCAATGGGCACTGAAGGGGTGATTAAAGGTAGCTTCAGTTCTGAAGATAAATTAATATGAACTTGCTTAAATAACTCCATTTGCTCTTCATTGCATGCCCCTTGATTTTTGTAGGAAGAACCGGCTTCTAGGATTGAAGGGAATAGGATTTTAGGTTTATATATCTTGGATATATCATTTGTTCTCTTCTTCCTTCCATTTGACTCATTGGAACCAACATTAGTACCAGTTTGGTCTCAGGTTCTTCTAGATAGTTAGTCTCAATACCAACCTCTTCTTCTAAGCTTTTGTTTTGGCTAGCATCAGTACTAGCCTCTCTCACCTAGTCTTATCTGGGTCCTTAAGAATTCTATCATTTCTAAGCTTAGAAATTGCTTTGATATTCTTAAATTAGAGATTCTTCAATGGAACATTGGATTGATAATTAAATCCAGGTAGTTGATAGATATTAGGTGGGTTGTTTATGGGATTTGCAATCAATTAGTTGAGCAGTTGACCAAGTTCTCTCCTCATGTTAGATTTAGCTAGTTGTCCTATTTGTACTTCTAGCCTAGTAATAGATTGTTATTGAGTCAGAATTAATTATTGCAGTTGATTAAATCTATCATCGACTAGATTGGTCTGTTGAGAAGGTAGGTATGATGGCTAATTATAATATGATGGTTGGATAGACTGACTAGACTGATCTCTATTATCGGCATAATTCTAATATTGGGATCTATTTTGATAATTTTGCATTAGTGAAATTTGGGTCTGAGCCTAAGTCTGTTGAGGTATCCAAGAAAAATTAGAATGGTTCCTCCAACCTAAGTTTTGTGAGTTTAAAAATAGATCATTAACTAGCTTGGAGTAGCCTTGCATAGCTTGGACTTGTTCTGGGATAAAAGGTAAAAACTGTATAGCCGTGGGACATTCACTTACATGATGGGTTATGTTGTGCCTATGGCTACTCAGAGTCACAATCGTAGATCCGATCTCTCGCATGGAACCTAGGTGTTAATCTAAAAATATGAAAAAGAATAAAGTAGATGGTGGCACCTAGGGCTTAGCATTGGAACTAGAGAGAAGAGAGTTTAGGAAGAAAAGCCCTATATTGATTCCACAGTTATAAAAGTTACAATACCTGGCTTTATATATCCTAGAATTTCTGTTACACCACATGAACTCTAATAAATCCAAACTCCAACTAAAAAACTCCCTTAGGATAATCTAATACATGAAAGAACTCACTGAGCCTATGTACACACTTCCATGCTCTTATCCCTAGATCTAAATCCAATCTATACACGAGTAAGCCACCCTTAAGACCTTATTAAATCATGCCTTAAAATCTCTTGGATTAAATCCAATCCAAGACCAAATAAAAAATCCTATCATGTTCTGTTCACCACCATCGAGCCGGCTTTATCAAAAGTCAAGCTAGCTTGAATGCGTCTCACCTGAATACTATCTTCTATCTACTTAAGTGGACCTGCTCAACTGTGATCCAAGGGTTCGATCTCAATCCAAGCAAGCTCAACCCGTATCCGAGTCAGCCCGACTGTGTGCCAGCTATTAATGCATCACCATAGCATCACCTAGCTCTAATACCAAATATTGAGAATCATGGTACCACTCTGATACCATATTGTGGGAACCCCTGATCTTTAGGATGGACCTGAGAAAAACTTTGATATTCTCTAAGATGGCAGACTACCGATACACCTAATCTGGATTTGTGATGGGGAGCCTCCCTCCTTGGGCTTGAGGGAGGCACCCCCTTAGGACGGCAACTCTACAGAGAAGAGAGAAGAGCTCTGATACTAATTATTGTGCAAGGATCCCTTGACATTATTGAAGCTCAAGGAAGAGTGGGGCGCACCTCCTTCCTTCAAACTTGGAGGCGCATCCCCTAGTGCACCTTGGTGTGTAAAGAAACCAGAGAGAGGAAGAGATGTGTGAGAAAAAGAATAATAAAGATCATCGTTTTCTCCCACATCTCTCCCTCTCTCTAGTTTCTTCACACACCAAGGTGCCCTAAGGGGCACGCCTCCAAGCTTGAAGAAAGGAGGTGCGCGCCACTCTTTCTTCAGCCTCAACAATGTCAAGGGATCCTTGCACAACATCAATCTTTTATCTTGACTGATACTTCTTTGGACTCTGATCCTTTGCTCCACCTTATGTTTCAGGTCTCCTGAGCACCTACCAAGCCCCTCAAGGTCCTCACACCAAAATCTTAATTCTATGGATGGCTACACACCATCTCCATTCTAGGATAACTTCTGTCCTAATCCTAGGATCACACCTGTCCTAGACTCTCTAGAGCCAATATCCTGGCTCCTCCTGTGGCCTTCCAAGGCTCTAGAGCACCACCAATCCTTACAAGCTGGGCTAGCATAGATAAAACAAATCTCTTGATAATTAAAAGATAATATGTATTGTGTAGGAGATTGTTGATCTAGAATTAGTTGATCTAATTTTCTAGGCAAGAAGGTCCATTTTATTTATCAGGTTCAAGTTAGTTTTAGAACTAAATTCTAGATATTTGAAATCATAGATTTCTATTCATTTTTAGTAGAAAGATAACGACACATGATTAATTGAGTTTTCACTCAATATTTCAAATAAAGGATAGGCTTCATCCTCACTTTTACTCATGAATACACCTCCGCAGGATGCATCTACCATTTGTCTATATTGATCTTCTAAATCCTCATAAAAAGCTTGAATAATTTGCCACTTAGATAGATCATGGTGTGTGTTGGAAACTATCCCAAAGCCAATCGTCAGCCTATTGATGGTTGAGATATTGTAATTAATTTATTAATTAATGAAAAATATTTTGGCATCTTTTTTCATCATAAGTTTATATCTTCTAATGAACTCCATTATTGTGATGAAATTCTTAGGACTATTTAGTTTTGATAAAGAGAGGATTTATCGATTAGTCCTTAAATTTGTTCACGATCAAATGATAGGCTGTTAATTAGGATGATAGCGTCTATCGAGCATAGGTCGCTTTATTCCATATAGGTTGGTTGTTCTCTTAATCAAGATGTGTAGAGACACTAGAATGGCATACAGCTGAGATGTATGGGTACATCATTATTGAACATGACCAACTTCAGAGCATTCTGCTATCGAGAATATCTCTGATGGGATATAGGTATAAGTATCCCTTAGACCTGAGATCACCTCAGTGACTTGGAAGCAACTCACTGTGCTTTGGTATCAGACGAACTAAATTTTTAATTCAATAATGGAAGGCTTCTAGCCATTGTCAAGTACTTACGAAGTTGGAGTATGATCAAGATGGAATTGACCACTCCAAGAGTTAGAGAAGAATATATCACTACATTTCAATATAGCAAAATCTTGGCCAGGATAATCCATCAGATAGATTTGGCATTTTGAAATACAATATGGACAATCTGATCAGAGTTGATAATTGAATTTTGATGTGTCCTACTAGCATTGTGGTCAAGGGGATGAATTATATGAAAACTATATCCGCATGGGTTCTAAGGATGGTGTTCTCTACCTTCGACCTATCCGACCGTCGGATATCATTGTTAGATGGTCAGTTCAATTGGTATAAAAATTTATTTCTATGCTATTAGCTTAGGTTTATACTTATGAGATCACACACATTAGAGCTTATGATCTAATCGGATGGTTGATCAATGATTAAGAATCATTCTAGGGTTAAACAATCAATACGATTGTTGTTTAACCTAGTGCAAGTATTGCAGGAGGATTGATTAGCAATTGAATTACTAATTGACTTAATTTAATTAAGCCAATAGATTAAGATTAAGTATAATTAAATATAATTTAATTAAATTTAGTTTGGACTTGATTGGATCAAGTTCAATTAGTTTATTGGATAAGCTAAGTGCAAGGAAGAACTAGTCCTAGTCTAACTAAGACTCGGATTAACTCAATTTTTTAATTTGATTAAAAAATAAATAAGAATTTAATTTAATTTAATTAAGTCCTTAAATGGGTTAGGGTCTTATTTAATTGAGTTGGTTTAATCTTGATTTTATTTGGTTAAAAGATCTTGTTTGACCAAGTCAAAATAGGAGTTTTAGTGTGACTAGGACTCCCTATCTTCTTGCGCCACCTTGGTCCCAATGCCCTCCATACCTATTTTTTAGATATTTTTCATGGAAAATCCCTTTCTTCCTGATTTCCACACCCCCTCTTTCCCACCAAGTCATATTTGGAAGTTAGTTGGAAGACTAAGTCAAAGGAGGAATTTATTTTGCTTAGGATTCTATGAGATAGAATCCTTGTTGACCAAAACATCTTCCTTTGAATGCCGCCCCCTCTTTTAATTAATTCTTCTCTTATTCTATGAAAATAATCTTCCTTTTTGTGCACCCTTTCTTACTGATCCATGCCAAAAATTATGGAGGAGGCACCTAAGAGTTGGGCGCCCCAACAACTTCTCATGTTTAGATATTCCTAGTCTAAGAATTTGACCTAACTTGGACTCTTCTTTTAGCCTATTTATTGGACAAATTTTATTCTGATATTTTATAAAATATAAAGCTTTGGGAGAGGTTTGGGGTGTGCAAAAAATAGAGGAAGAGGGTCCTTGGGCATGGGGGTTCCATAGGCACCAAACTAGGTGTCTAGGTGAGAGAAAAGAGAAGAAAAAGAGGGTCTTCTTCTATGGCTGTTTTATTTTCAACCTCTCCTCCTTTCTTTTGTATTTTTTTTCTAAGAGAGTCTTAGATCAGTAAACTCTCATCTTTCTTCTCATATTTTAGAGAGTTCAAATTTCAAAGAAGGGAGAATTGGATCGACCGTCGAAGAAGGATCAGCACAGTACTAGCTGCTGTGCTGATTTTCTGCATTGAACTTCATATCAGAGATCGTAGGCTCGTGTGGATGACTCCTAGAGGTCGGACGCATGTGTGGCTTGTGACTTCATTCTCAAGCCTAGATCAGCAAATTAGAATGTCTAAACTTGCTCAGGTAATAGATCTAATCTACAAACTTCATACCTGCATTTGATGTAGTATAGATCTAGATTGATTTGATCAACATTTCTCTTTCTTATTTGATTTTAATTTTTGATTTAATATCTTACCTTAATCATGTAATAGATCTAAGATCTAGGTATTTACATGATTATTTAAATAAATTTTAGATTTATTTAAGTCTTTCACTGTAAGATTTTGAAAATATTTTAAGATCTACCTATGAAACCCTAGATCTGGTTCCTTCAATTGGTATCAGAGCCTAGGTTCTTATTACATGATTTTTTGTGCATATCTAGATTATTTCTTAGATTAGATCTAATTTATAATCTAATTATTAAATTTAAAATTTTAAAAAAAAATATTTTAGATTGCATGGACTGCCATAAGGTTGTCCTGCTATAACGTTTACCTCTTACAGTGAATAGGTTATCCTAGTACGTGCTGATCTAAAATATTGATCATAATATTTTAGATTAGATCTAAGAGATTTTATAATCTGATTAAAAATATTTTAATCTAATTTCAATCATCATAAATATGTTAGATTTGATCTAGGAAGATTTATACTTGATTATTATTAAGACTGTTTCAATTAAATGAACCTATTTAAATTAGATCTAAAGTAGTTTTATGTTTATTTTACTTACATATTGATTATGAATCAAACATGCAACTTGGTTGATAGAACCATATTGTAAAAATATTTTACAAATATAAAAATTATTTTTGAAAAGCCGAACCTCAACCCTCAGTCTAAAACTTAATTGAGAATTAAGAAGTTGATTGATTAGGATTTAAGATTGTGAATTGAAGATCCTAAGACACAAATCATAACACATTGGGTTAAATGGATTAGTGAAGATTAGGTCCATTAATTGGGTTAGACCTAGGGTTAGATTAAAGAATGAACTTAATTAGAGAATTGACTAAATCTAATCAATTGTTGTCTTAGATTAGGTCAAGGATTCTCTAGATCAATTACAATAGTTGTAGTTGGTCAAGTCCATGTCTTTAACAAGACCCAAGATGGACTTGATTCTTATCTACGTGGTCTAGCACGAACTATTAGGTTGATCTAATTGAAACTAATTAAATCAATTGGTGTCTAAGGTAAACCAGACCAATAATTTTTAATTGGCAATCAGCTTACTTAGCCATTTCTGATGGTGTCTAAGGCAAGCCTAGTAGACCCTTCCACTGATCGAACTTACCTGACCTCTTGGTGAGATTATGTTTTGATCGAATCGCTTGACTATTCGAGTTAACCCATGTCAGCTAGGTAAATTAGTTTGACTGAATTAGATGCTCCTAGACCAACCTATTAAAGGTCTCCCTTAAGCTGACTTGGTGAAGTTAGTGGGAGGATTATGACAAGCTGGTTAATCTGATCTACTCACTTCTATAAATAAATCTTCTAAAATTATTAGGTCCCTAAAATAAAATAGTTATATGATAATTGAATCATAGTCTTTCATTAAAGTGGATGATAATGGGTTCATCAATTGGATAATCATTGGAGGCCCAAAAGTTTGGTGCTTATCGGTTGATGAAATTATCATTCATTATATGATCTCTTGGATACATCTTTCTAAATGATGGTCAGGTAGGCCAATCAAAGTTGGGCCTAATCATTCATTGATTGGATGGGCCAAGTATGGCCATGTTAATGGATGGACCTAACTAGACCATTTTCTAAGAAGGCCAAAGCCAACTGATTAGGGCCTGAGGCAAAATTTAATTACTGAAAATTATTTAAAAAACTAATTGGTTATGAACCTACTCTTAGATGCACATGGGTGGGCCAACCAAAGTTGGGCTTGTATATAGTCTATATGGATTCTAGTACCCACTAAGAAATTAAGGTAATTTCTCAAATTGAAGGTAGAGGCTATTAATTCGAATAAAATAGTGGGAGAAATCTTTTGATTAAAGTCCAAATCTTTAGGTTTAATGAATCAATTACTAATTAGATTTTGATTTTCCTTTGTGTAGACATGGCCACTTTCCTATCACTCCGATTATTGTTTGACAACAATAAGTTGGTGGGATCCAACTTCGATAGCCAGTACCAAAAGTTAAAGATTGTCCTGAAGCATGAACAGATCCTATATGTGCAGACGAATCTTGCACCTGAGGAGTCAGCTGCCAATGCACGTGGAACAGTCAGAGATACTTATTAGAAGTGGCTCAGTGATCAAACCATGGTGCGTTGCATTATGCTGGCTACGTTGAGCGACAAGTTCAGTCGCAAGTTTGAGATAGCTCAGCCAAACAAAATGCTCCAAGTATTGGAGGATTCTTTTGGCACACCTGATGACGTTGAAAGGTACAAGACTAGTTATGCCATCTTCAACGCTAGAATGCGGGATGGTGCCTCTATCACTGATCATATATTGTACATGATCGAGCTGATAGAGCGCTTGAGCAAGCTCGACTTTCTCTTGCACAAATAATTTGGGAAAGATGCAATACTGAATTCACTACCCAAGTCTTATCTCCCATTCCTTACACATTATAGAATGTCAAAGCTTGAAGTGGACTACCACGGGTTACTAGGGTTACTTCAGAACTTTAAGAAGGATTACTAACTCCATAAGGAGTCGGTAAACTTAGTGGGAGGTTCATCTTCTCGTTCTCGATCCTTTGGAAAAAGAAAGAAGAATAAGAAGAAGAAACCCAAGAAGGTGCATATTTATGCTAGGACACCTGTGCAGGCTCAGACCCTAAAGACCAAGCCTGATAAGAGTCAAGTCAAATGCTTCTTTTGCAAGTAGGAGCACTCGAAGAGAAATTATCCTCAGTACATTGCCTTCTTGGATCCGAACAGATAGAGAAAGAAGCAAGCTGTTATTGGGCAAGATATTTATATGATAACTTCTTGCAATTTTTCTATTTATGATATTACTACTGGGTATTGGATATCGGTAGCTCTTACCATATTTGCAATTCATTATAGGGATTGCAGGTCAGTAGAAGATTCGAGCAAGGCGAGAGATTCCTGAATGTTGGAGATGGAAGATCAGTTCTAGTTCTAGCTTTAGAAATTTTGAAACTTGTATTTGAATCTCATATCGTTGTTCTTAGTGATTGTCATTTATGTCCTAGTTTTTTTTTAAATATCATTTCTATAGGTCTTTTGGCCATGAACAATTATGAAATTTCAATAAAGAAATGAGTTCGTAATGTCATTGTGAATGGTGTTACTGCTTTCTATGGATAATTAAACAACGGTGTATATATGTTATCACAACCTATTAATATAGTCTATTCTATTGGCAAGCATCCTAGATTAGATAGTATATCAGATATCTATTTATGGCACTGTAGGCTAGGTCATATAAACAAGAATAGGATAAACAGATTGACTCAGGAGAGAATTCTCAAAATTAATGATTGTGAATCACTTCCAACCTGTGAGTCCTATCTTCTTAGTAAAATGATCAAGTGACCTTTCACTAAAAAAGATGAGAGAGCCATTGAGCTCTTAAGTCTAGTATATACTGATGTATGTGGACCAATGAGCACAAGTGCCAGAGATGGATATGTCTACTTCAACTCTTTCATAGATGATCTATTCAGATATAGATATGTCTATCTGATGAAACATAAGTCAGATTATTTTGAAATATTCAAACGATTTCGAAGTGAAGTAGAAAACTAAATTGAAAAAAATATTAAAACTCTTCGATCTGATCGAGGAGGAGAATACCTTTCTAGAGAGTTTCTCACATATCTAGAAGAGAATGAAATTCTCTTCCAATGGACTCCTCCTGAAACACCATAGCATAATGGTGTGTCAGAAAGAAGGAATTAGACTCGGTTAGACATAGTCCGATCCATGATAGGATTTGCTAGCTTGCCGATATTCTTCTAAGGATATGTACTCGAATCGGCTTGTTATCTATTAAATAGGATTCCAAGTAAGTCTGTAGTTAAAACTCCATATGAGATATGGACAGGACGTATGCCAGCACTTTCACACCTTAGGATTTGGAGGTGCCCGGCTTATGTCAAACGGTTAGTTACAAACAAACTTGAACCTAGGTCTGATAAGTGTACATTCATAGGGTACCCAAAAGAGATCAAAGGATACTATTTCTACCATTCCGATGAACAAAAGATGTTCGTCAGTTTTAAGGCAACCTTTTTGGAAAAGAAGTTTCTAAGTGAAGGAACTATTGCCTCTAAGATTGAACTTGATGAAGTTCAATAGGTAGAAAGTCTGACATAAAATATTGAACCTAAGTCGGATTTGATCAGATCAGATCCAAAGCCTAGTGAACCCGCACCATTAAGGCGATCTGGTAGAGTACCGCACCATCTGAACAAATACTATGGATTTTACATCCTAGGGATGAAGATCTATAGGGATAGATCTATAAGGATGCTTGGTATATCTCAGTCCATGTACATAGAAATTGTGCTGAAGAGGTTCAGCATGGAGAATTTCAAAAAGGGCTAATTCTTGATAGGCCAAGAAATTTCTCTCTCTAAGAAGGATTTTTCGACAACTCCTGAAGAGAAAGAGCGTATGAGTAGAATTTCATATGCTTCAATAGTGGGATCTATTATGTATGCAATGACATGTATGAGACCAGACATGGCATACTCACTAGAAGTGGTTAGTAGATACCAGTCTGACCTTAGAGAAAATCACTGGAAGGTGGTTAAAATCATCCTTAAGTATTTGAGAAATACTAATGACCAATGGTTAATTTATGGTGAGTTAGAGCTGAAGCTTGTGGGGTTTATAGACTCCAGCTTTCAATCTGATCATGATGACAGTAAAAGTATGTCGGAATACATCTTTACTCTAAATGATGGAGCCATCTGCTAGAAAAATTTCAAGTAGCATATAGTGGCTAACTTTATTTGCGAAGTAGAGTATATGGCAGCATTAGATGTAGCAAAAAAAGCTATGTGACTGAGGAAGTTCATCATCGATCTTGGAGTAGCATTCTCTATTGATGGTCCAGTCCTGCTTTACTGCAACAGCACTGGCATCATAGCTCAAGCAAAGGAACCAAAGGCACACCAACGGACAAAGCACATTCTACGCTGCTTCATTTGATTCGTGAGATCGTGGATTGTGGTGATGTCGATCTTTAGAAAATCGACGGAAAGGAGAATCTAGCTGATCCCTTCACTAAAGCCCTGGCAATCAAGGAGTTCGACAACCATAAGTCAAAGATGGATATTAGATACTATACCGAGTGGCTTTAAGATAAGTAGAAGTTATTGAAAATTATGTCCCAAAGCCAATCATCAGTCTGTTGATAGTTGAGATATTGTAATTGATTTATTAATTAATGAAAAATATTTTGGCATCATTTTTCATCATAAGTTTATATATTCTAATGAACTCCATTATTATGATGAAGACCTTAGGACTATTTAGTTTTGATAAACAGAGGATTTATCGATTAGTCCTTAAATTTATTCACGACCAAATGATAGGCTGTTAACTAAGATGACTGCGTCTATCGAGCATAGGTCACTATATACCATATAGGTTGGTTGTCCTTTTAATTGAAGTATGTAAAGACACTGGTATGGCATACATATGAGATGTATGGGTACATCATCATTGAACATGACCAACTCTAGAGCATTCTGCTATCGAGAATGTTTCTGATGAGATATAGGTATAAGTATCCCTTAGACTTGAGATCATCTCAGTGACTTGCAAGCAACTCACTGTGCTTTAGTACCGAAGTAACTGAATTTCTAATTCAGCAATGGAAGGCTTCTAGGAATAGTCAAGTACTTGCAAAGTCGGAGTGTGATTAAGATGGAATTGACTACTTCAAGAGTTGGAGAAGAATGTATCACTATATTTCAATATAGCAAAACCTTGGCTTGAAATCCTTCGGATGGATTTGATATTTTAAAATACAATGTGGACAACCTGATCAGAGTTGACATTTGAACTCTGATGTGTCCTATGAGCATTATGGTCAAGAGGATGAATTATATGAAAACTCTATCTGCATGGGTTCTAAGGATGGTGTTCTACACCTTCAACCTATTCGGTCACCGGATATCATTGCTAAATGATCACTTTGATTGGTATAGAAATTTATTTCTATGCTACTGACTTAGGTTCGGATCTATGAGATCACACACATTAGAGCTTATGATCAGATCGAATGGTTGATCAATGAATAAGAATCGTTCTAGGGTTAAATAATCAATATGATTGGTGTTTAATCTAGTGCAAGTGTTGCAGGAGGATCGATTAGCAATTAAATTGCTAATTAACTTAATTTGATTAAACCAATAGATTGAGATTAAATTTAATTAAATATAATTTAATTAGATTTAGTTTGGGCTTGATTGGATCAAGTCCAATTAATTTGTTGGATAAGCCAAGTGCAAGGAAGAACTAGTCCTAATCTAACTAGGACTCGAATTAACCCAATTTTTTAATTTAATTAAAAAATAAATTAAAATTAAATATAATTTAAATTGATATAATTAAGTTCTTAAATGGGTTGGGATCTTTTTTAATTTGATAGGTTTAATCTTGATTTTATTTGGTTAAAAGATCTTGTTTGACCAAGTCAAAACAAGAGTCCTAGTGTGACTAGGACTCCCTATCTCCTTGTGCCACCTTGGTCCCAATGCCTCCCATACCTATTTTTTAGATATTTTTCATGGAAAATCTCTTTCTTCTTGATTTTCATGCCCCCTCTCTCCCTCCAAGTCATATTTGGAAGTTAGGTGGAAGACCAAGTCAAAGGAGGAATTGGTTTTGCTTAGGATTTTATGAGATAGAATCCTTGTTGACCAAAACATCTTCCCTTAAGTGCCACCCCCTCTTTTAATTAATTCTTCTCTTATTCTATGAAAATAATTTTCTTTTTTGTGCACCCTCTCTTTCTGGTCCATGCCAAAAATTATGGAGGAGGTGCCCAAGAGTTGGGCACCCCAACAACTTTCCATGTTTGGATATTCCTAGTCTAGAAATTTGATCTAACTTGGACTCTTCTTTTTCTCTATTTATTGGATGAATTTTATTTTAATTTTTTTATAAAATATAGAGCTTTGGGAGAAATTTGGGGTGTGCAAAAAATAGAGGAAGAGGATCCTTGGGCATGGGGGTTTCATAGGCACCAAACTAGGTGTCTAGGTGAGAGAAAAGAGAAGAAGAAGAGGGTCTTCTTCTAGGGCTGTTTTATTTTCAATCTCTCCTCCTTTCTTTTGAGTTTTCTTTTTTTGAGAGATTCTCAGATCAGCAAACTCTCATCTTTCTTCTCATATTTTGGAGAGTTCAAATTTTGAAAAAGGAAGCATCGGATTAACTATCGAAGAAGGATCAGCACAGTACTAGCATGCTGTGCTGATTTTCTCCATCGAACTTTAGATCAGAGATCGTAGGCTCGTATGGACGACTCCTAGAGGTCGGATGTATGTGCAGCTCATGACTGCATCCTCAAGCCCGTATCAGCAAGTTAGAATATCTAAACTTGCTTAGGTAATAGATCTGATCTATAAACTTCATACCTGTATTTGATGTAGTGTAGATCTAGGTTGATTTGATCAACCTTTTTCTTTCTTATTTAATTTTAATTTTTGATTTAATATCATACCTTAATCATGTAATGGATCTAAGATCTAGGTATTTATATGATTATTTAAATAAATTTTAGATTTATTTAAGTCTTCCGCTGCAAGATCTTGAAAAAGTTTCAAAATCTACCTGTGAAACCCTAGATCTAGTTTCTTCAGTATGGGTACTTTTTAAGAAGTTTCTTAAGTCTCTCCTATGATTCATGAATTTGTTCTCCTAGAAGCTGAGCAAATCCAGTAATGGCTCGCCTCATGGTGATAGTTTGGCTTTTGGGATTAAATTTCTTAAGAAACTCATGTTAGAATTCCGCCCAGGTTTTGATTGGTCTTCCTATTGTGCCAAGCCAGTACTTGATTTTATCTTTTAATGAAAAAGAGAATAAGATTAGTCTAAGGGCATCATCAAAAAAATTTTGAATTTTCATGATAGAGCATACTTCTAAAAATTCATTCAAATATTTATAAGGATCTTCATTAGTATTTCCATAGAAGGATGGGAGCATCTTGATTGTGGTTGACTTGATCTCATAGTGGATTGCATAGATATCAGGTAAGTGGATACAAATTGATGGGTTATAAGTGGAACGAATAAAATATTTCTTCATCTATCTAGGTGGTTCTACAAGATTTTTAGCCATTTGATTATCTGATTTAATATGAATTAGCCATTTAATTTCATGATTAGATTCAACTAGATCAGAAAAAATGATCTTCTACCGTACATGTACTAGTACAATCGTAACGTATCGTTCAAAATTTTTTTTTAGATTTTTATTATTTATATTATTCATATTATTATTAAAATTTTTTATGATTTTATTTTTTTATAATTTTTTTATTATCTTATTATATTTTATTATTTTTTTAATTATTTTTAATTTAATTTAATTTAAGTTTTAAAAGAGAATAGGAGAAAAGGAGAAGAAAGAGATATAAGAGTTCTAAATAAGAGATCCTAAGGAGTCTTGGAGCTAAGAAGAGAGAGAAGAATTAATTTTAAATAGGTTTGATATTTTAGTTAGCAATCAAGTTAGGCAATCAATCCTGACTAAGGATTGTTTTAGATTCTAAATAGTTCATGACTGCCTAGGTCAACTTTAAGCCCTCTAAATAAAAGTCAGCCACTCAATTGATCAGATAAGTATAAGATCGGTGGGAGTCTCTCCCGTTGCTTCTCTTAGACATCAATCATCTTGGTTAGGTAAGCTAATGGAATCAATTAAATAACCATCTTCCTTTGGGATGTAATCTCTGAATCACTTGTCTTAGATATCAGTCAAACTAACTAACTTGATTTCAGGCCAACTCTTAGAGTTCCTTATCCTAATGAGCTCGAGTTCCTAGGACTGATGTCTAATTGATTTTAAAATAAAGGCTTAGGTCTGCTGGTTGATTGTTTATAGGCTAAAGAATGATGATCAAATTCTCATCTTATCTTATTTAATTAGGTGTTGCCCTTAAATTGATTTAAAGATGAATATGCATAATCACTTTCAAACAAGGAATTCTATGCAACTAAATTAGATGTATAAAACTAATTGAACTTGAGAGGCTTACCTCATCTCCAACGATCATCAAAAAAAATAAAATTAAAACTAATATGATGGATGCTCTAAGCAATTAGGATTTCTACTCTTATCATAAAATTTTTAATTAGGTTTAAGTGGCTATTTTTAAATTAATTTAAAAATAAAATAAATAATAAAAAAAATAAGTTTAGGATTAGGATTGATCTCACCAAGCAAAATTGAGAAGCTTTTTTTCCTTGCCTTAATTTTTTTTATTCTTTTACTTCTTTTTCTATAAAATAAATATGAAAAATTAGTAAGCAATATTCATAAAAAATAAAAGAAATTAAAAAATTTATTTATAATTTATTTATAAGAAAATTAAAAAAATAAAAAATTTTAATACTCATGCCATCTACGGTAATGATGCCAAAAACTTGATAGATCATGATGTTATCGTTAGGACACCATATTTATTAGTTTGATTTTGATTTCTTAAATAATTAAAATATGTAGAAAGTAGCGAGTTGGGTCGAATCCATAGAGAAGACAGTATTTTAGTTTTAAAATCTTTGATTTTATAAAAAAAAATTTAAAAAAATTTAAAGTTAAAGTCAAAAAATAGAATTTAAAATTATAATAAAAATAAAGTAGCAAAAATTTAAATAGCATAAAAATAAATTTTGGGTACTAAAATCTACTACCTAGGTCTTAGCATTTACTTGCAATAAAATTAAATTTATAATAAAAAAAACTTATAATAAAAAGTAAAGAGCAATAATTTAAAGAGTAGAAAAATAAATTTTGCATTAATTTAAAGTTTAAAATTTAAATACATGAAATTAAAAATAATAAAAAATAAAAACTAAAATTTAATTGATCTTGATCTTGGATCGGTGTTGACGTTGAGATGGTGTAGAAGACTGGCTCTTCCTCTCAGTACTGTTTGTCTTGAAGCAATCATAAACCCAAGTTCAGTCTCTATCCTATACCATAGATTCCTCTTGATCGAAGACACTGAACTCTAGAAGACTAGGGTCCTTTAAATAGAGTGGAGAGGGAGTTGTCATGAAGAATTCTAATGAAAACTGATTTAAAACTCTTGAAACGAATCAAACTAGGCTATGTTTATTGTTTGAAAATTGTTGGCCATCAGATGGGAATCAAATAGTCTAAAATTGCCCAAAAAACCACTACTAAAAGCCTTAATCAGGTCGAATTCGATGTGGACCATCTGATCATGCTGATGAGAGGAATTTTAGCCATCGAATGGGGCTCTGGATGACTGAATCAGGTTGGGGTCTTTCGTTAGCCTGTTCGATCGAGATCTGGGAGAGATTTGGCCGCTGGACCAAAGCTCTGGAGTGTTCACAGCCATTGGATCACACCATAAGAGAGCTGGGCTATTTGAATCAAAGTTGGAAACACTCTGAACCATTGGATCTAGATTAGGAAGGTCAAAACTGTCGAATCATGCATCTTTCATGTTGTGAACCTTGTAGACCAGATAAACTGTAAACCCTATCCAATCCGTACACGACACACTTGGTAAATTGACCAAAATGCCCCTATAAGCCATGTGACCAATTGTATGGACCCTTTAAGGATCCACGCATTCCACGTTAGTCGCCGATCCACAATGGACCATATGATTTTGTGACATCATGGTGATGTCATCTGGGGAGGGACTGGGTCGGCTTCTTTTGCATGTGGGCTGTGTTGAATGGCATGCTTGGACTAGCGGACTGGCCTGAATGCTTGTGGGTAGACCAGGCTGGGTTTGCGAGAGGACCCTGCCATACTCAATCGATCGGATTGGGCCAGTTTATTTTATTTTTTACATTATTTTTTTCTTTAAAAATTCATATCGGATTCATTTTAAATTGGATTTGCTCCAAATTTACTTCATTTTGACCAAAAAAATGATCTCTTTTTATTTATGATCATATTTTCTAAAATAGATAAATAAAAATATTAATTTTTAAAAATAAATATAAATTAATTTAGAAATTAATACTTTTATCAGTGTATTTATAATAATTATCATAGGGACCAAGTGGACATGCAGTCAAACTACAGCAGCCTCACTGCAAATAGTCAATACATCATAGATCAATGGACCAGTCATACCACTACAACATCGAGAAAATTATTGACAAGTGAGTAGACATCTAAGTGATTTCTCATGATGGTCACACTCAGTGTAAGTTGTTCTCTAACAATCATCTGTATTATCACCCTAGTATCTCTACACTATAGACTTGAGACTCATCTTCATTAAAGAAGGTGATCGTGCACCGATCTAACTGAATCGATCACCATCTTTCATGATGATTCTCTGATCAGAAGCATTTAGAAATTAATCATTAATAGTGTATGTCTCAAATTCTCAACATCTTGAGAATATACAAAATCTTTTTGTTAATTTTTAGGATAAATCATGGACATAAAAATATGATTGAAAATAAGAATATCTTTTATTAATAATAAAAGTTTTATAAGTATGAATACAAATCCTAGAAATATAAATGTGTCAGTCAATAATTGATTTTCTAGGGCACACATCCAACACAAAATAGTCTATCAAATTGGCAAGATAAGTGAAGATTGGTCGGAGGCTATAAAAAAAATCTAATTTTCCTGCCATAGGATCAATCTGATCTAATATGATCTATAGCAAAATTTTAAAAATTTTTCTATAGCCATCTAATTAGATCTAAAAGTTCTCAGATCTAATCCGTATGATCTGAATGCAAAATAAAAAGTAAAATTAAATTAGAACACTATTGTTACCTGATTTGGGTAAATAATTTATCCTACTGATGATCTGACTGCTCCTGAGGTTCTAGATCTAGCCGCGCACGTGCCTGGTCTCCATCAAAGTCCACTTAGGCTGGTTCTAAATGCCATCTCCTACTAGATCTGATGTCAAAACTTCAGATCTAGAATCAATTTGAAGGGCCTTCAAAATAATTTTCGAAGGTTGTGCATTCGTCTCATGAATAGGGTCTTCTTGCATTGTCTTTATGCCAGCTGCGTTCAATTTTTGATCACTAAAATGCCCAACTCCTTGAGCATAGAGAAGAGGGAGGAGATTTGGTAGAGAGGGCATGGAGGTGGAAGGAGAGACAGGGCTTCATCATAGAGAGAATAGAATGATCAAACATCTTTGATCATGGTCTATTTATAGACCTATGCGTAGCCCTGGAGTCCTGGTGCTTTTAAGTAACCCTTTTGCATAAAGCAGAAGAACCCATGCCCCCTTTTTTTTCTTCTAAATTTTGTCACACAAAATACATCAGAAATGGCATGGAGAAAAAAAGGGATAGAGATGGAATGGTGCAAGTCTCTTATCTCTAGGTGTTTGACACATTCAAACAACCCCATGCTTATCCACCAAGGGCACACGCCATATGGGGGCGTGCACCCTCTTTTCTTAATGAAAAATCACCTTGGGACATGCACCCCTAGATGAATTCTAGGGGGCACATGTCTCCTCCTTTAATTAGTGTAAAGACTGGGTCAAACGACCCCTTGTCCTGATGCCCTTTGGTTATTTTAAGACAAGCCCTAAACTCTTTAGGACAAGCTCAAATCAGGCTTGGGCAAGCCTCTATCAGATCTGGACAAGCTTCAATTAGATTAAGATAAATCCATATAGGATTTTTAGATGAGTCAAATCTAATTTGACTCAGTTGAGATAAATCAGAATGAAGATAGAAAGAGAAAGTCAGGCTCAATCGTATGCTAGCATGATTTTCTTAAACCTAATTGGATCTAATCCAAATCAATTGAACTAGATTAGCCTAATTGATGATACCCAAATACAAATCTTAATTTGTGTGATCCAGTTAGATTCAATTCTGTATAGTAATGTGATATATCACGATCTCCATCATCGACATTATCAAAATATCTTTTGATAGACCAGAACATTTTTGATTCACCTAATTAGAATCATCAATTATCAAGATAATTCCAATTGATCCCAAAATCCATCAGTGATATCTAGCAGTATATGGTGGTAATCCATTAAAATCGAATATGAACCTCTCAGTGCAGCTACTTGTGTGATTGGATTATTCTATCATGAGTCTCGATAGGATTAGGATTAAGATGAACTCATCAAATCCGACACCCATCATATGAATAAATCATTCGATTCAAGTCTGATGTAAAACCATAATAGAAATTCTTTTCTATTATTTCACTTTACCATGGCTATGGGCTTAAAGACTCGATCTCATGATCATCATAGGACTACTTCTCTACCAAGGTTGATAGATCCCATCTTGGCATGATCCAATTTCTATAATGAACTTGTTATAGCCAACATACATCTCAGTTTTTCGAATGACTAGAAGATCGAGTTATGGTGTAGTCAAACTATAACACACTCAAGGTAAACTATCGATGCACCTCAGGTCAAAGAACTAGTCACATGACTGCAGCATTGAGCTAGTTATCAACGAGAAGGTAGACTCCCTTATGACTACTCGAGGTAGTCACGCTCAGTGCTTTCATTCTCAATGAGTACTTATACTCTTACTTTAGTGTCTCTACATCATAGACTCAAGACCTATTTATCCTAAGAAAGTGATCATATACCAACCTTCCAGATCGATCACCATTCTCATGATGATCCTACGGTCGAGAGCAGTTTATGAATTAATTATGAGAATACATGTATTAAATTTTCAACTCTTGAAAATATGCATTATTATTCCCATTAACTCGAAGGATGTATCACAAACACTTTATATATAATATGATAGAAGAAAATAATCTTTTATTAATTTTTAATCAAAATTATAAAAATATCTCTAGAAAGTATATTACAAGTGTCAGTCAATCTGGCTTCTAGGGTACACATCTAACAAACTCCCACTTGACCTAAAGCCAATTGGCTGTAAATCTATTCCATCTCCTCGAGGTGGACTTTGATCTTCTGCTAGCTCAACGGCTTCATCAATGGGTCAGCTGCATTATCTGCGGTGTCGACTCTTTTGACCTCAACATATCTCTTCTCAAGGTATTCATAGATCAGATGGAATAGCCACTCGATGTGCTTAGATTTCTGGTGGAACCTCAGCTCCTTAGCTAGAGATATGGCACCATTATTATCGTAGTATAGAGGGACAGCATCTAATGGTATCACTTTGAGCCCTGTGGTGAACTTCTTGAACTAGAATGTCTCCTTCATAGCTTCTAATGTAGTGATATATTCTGCCTCCATGGTAGAGTCTGCTATCATAATCTGCTTAGAACTCTTCCAGCTTATAGCACCACCATTGCACACAAACAGACTACCAGATGTTGACTTTCGATTATCTATATCAGACATAAAGTCTAAGTCTATATACCCTTAGACATGGAGTTCTTCATTACCAAATATCAAAAACATATCCTTAGTCCTTCTTAAATACTTTAGGATATACTTTACAGAAGTCCAGAACTCTTCATCTGGATTCGACTGATACTTGCTTGTGACACTCACAGTATGCACGATATCAGGTCATGTATATAGCATGACGTACATGAGACTTTCTATTACCCAAGAATAAGAGATCTTGCTTATGTATTTAATCTTCTTAGGTGTGTTGTGACACATCTTCTTAGAGAGATGAATGCCATGTCTGAAGGACACTAGTTTTCTCTTAGAGTTTTCCATGCTGAACCTCTTCAGCACCTTCTCTATATATATCTTTTGTGAGAGACCAGCATCCTCTTCGGTCTATTCCTATAGACCTTAATCTCAAAATAAAGAATGCCTCTCCTAGGTCTTTCATAGAAAACTCCTTAGACAACCATACTTTGACCGATGTCAGCATGGGAATATCATTCTCAATTAGGAGGATGTTATCTATGTATAATACGAGAAAGACAATAGCACTCTCATTGATCTTTTTGAATACACAAGACTCCTCTTTTTTTTTGATGAAATTAAATGATTTGATCACATCATTAAAACAAGTATTCCAGCTCCGAGATGCTTGCTTAAGTCCATATATGGACCTTTGCAGCTTATAGACCTTGTGATCTCCATCACTGGATGTGAAATCAAATAGCTGTTCTATGTAGATATCTTCCTTAAGATATCCATTTAAGAATACCGTTTTCACATCCATCTACCATATTTCATGATCAAAATAGACTGCAATAGCAAGTAATATACGGATGGATTTTAGCATGGCTACTAGCGAGAAGGTATCTTGATAGTCAATGCCTTCGTGCTGACTATACCCTTCTGCCACTAACCTAGACTTAAATGTCTCCATATTTTCATTTGCACCTATTTTTGTCTTGAAGATTCATTTACACCCAATAGATACGATACCTTCAGATAGATCTACCAAGGTCTAGACTTAGTTTGAGTGCATTGAGTCAATTCTGACTTCATTACCTCTAACCATTTCTTAGAGTCGACATCTCATATTGTCTCATCATAGGTTTTGGGATCATCACAATGAACCTTATTTTTCATGAGGAATATTTTTTCTACATCCTCTAAAATAGTACTTAAGTACCTTTCAGAAGATCGAAAAATACTACTTGACCCACGAGGTAGAGGAGGTAGTGTTTGGATCGGCTGAGACTGATTGGGTTCCTCAGGTTTCTTGGCTCATTGCACTTCAGAGAATTTCTCCTCAAGTCTAATTTGTCTTCCAATGCCACCATCTTGAATAAATTATTTTTCAAGAAAAATAACATATCAACTCACAATCACATTATGATCTTTTGAAAGATAGAAATAATATCCTAACGACTCTTTAGGATCTCCAATAAATCAAGCTCTAAGAGACCTAAACTCTAACTTATCTGCCTGCTCTCGTTTGACATAAGCTGGACAACCTCAAATTTTGAGATGGCTCAGACTTGGCTTTTTACCATGCCATATCTCATATGGTATGGTAGAAATGATTTTAGAGAAAATCCTATTCAGTAAGTAAATTACTGTCATTAAGCTATGTCCCCAAAGAAACTTAGGAAGGTTCATGAAGCTCATCATGAATTGAACCATATCTGATGGAGTCCAGTTTCTCACTTCTCAAATCCCGTTGAGTTAAGGCATTCCAAGTGGAGTCTATTGTGAGACTATGCCATTATCCTTAAGATAGTCCAAAAATTTTTGACTAAGATATTCACCTTCTCGATCTAATCAAAGAACCTTAATAGATTTTCTAATTTATTTTTTTCACTTCATATCTGAATTCCTTGTAAAGGAAAAAATCTATTTTCCAGATCAGGTTCGTTCAAATCTGATTTGACCAAGAGAAATATTTTAAAAAAAAATTTCTTAGATCTAAATCAGATCTGATACTTTATAGATCTAATTTGATGAATCTAATAAAATAAATTAAATTAAATTAAATTAGATTTAATTTATACCTTGTTCTTGGGTAATCTTATTATCCTGTGATGATCCTGCTGATTTCCTGAGGTTCTGGATGTAGCAACACAATCGCCTGATCTTTACCGGTATCCACTCAGGCAGGATTTGGATATCTTCTTCTTCTCAATCTTTCCTACAAAGATTAGATCTGGATCTAATCTTAAAGGTCTTCAAAATAACTTTTGAAGATCCGATGTCGTCTCTTGCAGCAGTGCTGCCTTCTTTCTTTCTTGTCGCCTTTCTCTTGCCTAGATCGCACAAAACTGAAGCCCAAAGCCCCTTGGGCATGGAGAGGAGAGAAAGGATCAGAGGTAGGGATGGAGGAGAGAGGGAGATGGCTATGTGGCATGGGCAAGGGGAGAACCTCTCTAAACCTAGGCATAGACAGATTTAATAGACCCTGCTGCACCATGCAGTGCCACATCATCCTGACCAATCATATCTCTTCATGCAATCAGATCTAAATCTGATTGATGGGATGACATCACCTGATCCAATTAGATGAGAGCCTCTCTCCAACATCCTTAGGTAGTGCCAAGACTGATCAAAGTAGAGTCTTAGGCGCCACCTAAGTTTATTCCATGAAACAACCTGGAGTCCCATCTGTATAGGACTCCAGGCGTCATTATCCTTGGGCGCATGCCTCCCTAGGCATTCACCCCCTCCTTTCCTCTTTCTAGTAAAGGGACAAACCCCCATCTGCTCTCTTATGGATGCATGACACATGGGCAGATGTCTAAGGTTCAAAGGTCAATGTTTGACCAAAGTCAAAAGACAAGAATTAGCAGATGATGAAAAATGGTAGGTGTTGTCTCAAATTTATCTCATAAATTAAGACAACCCTTTTTTGATCTGGACAAGCTCCAATTAGACCAATTAAAGGTACCTGAGTGAGCCCAAACACATTTAGCTAAGTCAAGACAATATTTAATGATTGTTGAAAAAGAACTTTAGGCTCAATCATGTGCTAGCACGATTTCCTTGAACCTAATTGAATCTAATTCAAATCAATTGAATTGGATTATTTCACTTGATGATATGTAGATCCAAACTCTTGTTTGTGTGATCTAGTTAGGTTCAATTCTATATGGTAATGAAATATGTCATGATCTTTATCATCGACATCATCAAAACATCTTTCAATGGATCAAAACTTTTCTGATTCAGACAACTAGAATGATCGATCATCCAAATTATTCTAATTACTCCCAAAATCCATCAGTGACACCTCTCAGTATATAGTGGCAACCTATCAAAATTGAAAACGAACCTCTCGGTGTAGTTACATGTGTGATTAAGTTCTTCTATCTTGAGCTCCTATCGATTTAGGGTTAAGGTGAACTCATCAAATCCTAATTTTTGTTATATGAATTAATCATTCGATTCAAGTCCAATGTAAAAATCTTAATAGAAACTCTTTCTATCATTTCACTCTGCGATGGCCATGGGCTTATGGACTTGATTCTCGTGATCATCATAGGGCTGTTCCTCATCTACCGAGGTAGATAGATTCCCTCTTGGTGCAATCCAATTTCTATAATGAACATGCTATAGCCAACATGCACCTCAAGATTCCAAATAGCTAGGAGACCGAGTCATGGTGTAGTCAAACTATAACACCCTCAAGGTGAACTATCGATGCACCTCAGGTTAAAGAACCAGACACACTACTACAACTTCGAGCCAGTCATCGATGAGAAGGTAGACTCTCTTATGACTGCTCGAGGTGGTCATGCTCAATGCCCTCATTCTCTAACGAGTACTTATACTCTCGCTCCAGTGTCTCTACACCATAGACTCAAGACTCATCTACTATAAAGAAGTGATTGTACACCAATCTTCCAGATCAATCATCATCCTCATGATGATCCTACAGTCGGGAGCATTTTATGAGTTAATAATGAAAATTCATGTCTTAAATTTTCAACTCTTGAAAATAAGAATTATCATTGTCATTAACTCAAGGGATGTATCACAGATACTAAATACACATTATGATAGAAAATAATCCATTTTATTATTTATAGTCAAAATTATAATTTTGCCCTTAGAAGTGTATAACAAGTGTCAGCCAATTTTGGCTTCTAGGGCACACATATCTAACAAACTCTCACTTGATCTAAAGTCAATTGGCTACAAATCTAAGTTCCATCTTCTTAAGATGGGCTTCAATCTTCTACTGGCCCAATAGCTTTGTGAGTGAATCTACCGTATTATTTGCAGAGTCAACTCTCTTGACCTCGACGTAACCTTTCTCGAGGTAATCATGGATGAGGTGGTATCGCCACTCGATGTGCTTGGATTTTTGGTAAGACTTTGGCTCCTTAGTAAGGGCTATGGCACCATTATTGTCACAGTATAGAGGAATGACATCTAATGGCATCACTCCGATCTCTGCGATAAACTTCTTGTACCAGAATGTCTTCTTCGCAGCTTCTGATGCAGTGATGTACTCTACTTTCATGGTGGAATCTGCTATCACTGTTTGCTTGAAATTCTTCCAACTAACAGCACCACCATTATACACAAATAGACTACCAGATGTCGACTTTCAATCATTTATATCGGACATAAAATCCGAGTCTATATACCCCTAGACTTGGAGTTATCCATTACCAAAAACCAACAACATTTTCTTAGTTCTTCTCAAGTACTTTAGGATACATTTCACAGAAGTTCAGTGTTCTTCACCTGAATTCAACTGATATCTGCTCGTGACACTCACAGCATGGGCTGTATCAGGATGTGCACATAACATGGCATACATGAGGCTCCCTATTGCTGAAGCATAAGGGATCTTGCTCATGCATTCTATCTCCTCATGTATGCTAGGACACATCTTTTTGGAGAGATGAATGCCATGTCTGAAGTGTACTAATCCCTCTCTTAGAGTTTTTCATGCTAAACCACTTTAGTACTTCCTCCATATACATCTCCTGTGAAAGTCCTAGCATCCTATTCGGTCTATCTCTATAGATCTTAATTTCTAGAATAAAGAATGCTTCTCCTAGATCTTTCATGGAGAATTCTTTGGATAACCATATTTTAACTATGGTTAATCATGGAAAATATCATTTCCAATAAGGAGGATATCATCCACGTACAATACGAGGAAGACAATAGCGCTCCCACTAATTTTTTTGAAAGACACATGATTCCTCCTCATTTTTGATGAAACCAAATAATTTGATCACATCATTAAAATGAGTGTATTCCAGCTTTGAGATGCTTGCTTAAGTCCATATATGGACCTTTGCAGCTTGCAATACCTTGTGATCAGCATCACTGGATGTGAAACCTAGTGGCTGTTCCTATATAGATATCTTCCTCAAGATATCCATTTAAGAATGTCGTTTTCACGTCCATTTGCCATATTTCATAGACAAAATAGGCTGCAATAGCAAGCAATGTGCGGATGGATTTTAGCATAGCCTACTGGCAAAAAGGTATCCTGATAGTTAATGCCTTCGCATTGACTATAACCCTTTTGCCACTAATCTAGTTTTGAATGTCTCTACATTTCCATCTGCACCAATCTTTCTCTCATAGATCGATTTACACCCAATAGGTACTATACCTTCTGGTGGATCTACCTAAGGTCCAGACTTGGTTTGAGTGCATCGAGTCAATTTCTGACTTCATTGCCTCTAACTATTTCTCAGAGTCGATATCCAATATCGCCTCGTTCATAGGTTTTGGGATCATCACCATGAACCCCATTACCTACGAGGAATATTTTCTCTACTTCCTCTGAAATAGTACCTAAGTACCTCTCAGGGGGATGAAAAATCCTTTCCGATCTATGAGGTGGAGGAGGTAGTGATTGTATTGGCTCAACCTAAATTTGGTTCCATTTGGTCCTTAGCTCGTTGCTCTTGTGAGACTTTCTCATCAAGCTTGATCTGCTTTCCAATGCCGCTATCTTGAATAAACTATTTTTCAAGAAAGATGGCATGTCGACTCACAATCACATTGTAATCTTCTGGAATGTAGAAATAATATCCTAATGACTCTTTAGGATATCCTATAAATCGAGCTCTAAAGGATCTAATAGTCTAACTTGTCTGCTTGTTGTCTTTTGACATGAGCCAGACAACCCCAAATTTTGAGATGACTCAGACTTGATTTTTTACCATGCCATATCTCATACGGTATGGATAGGAACAATTTTAGAAGGAACCCTATTCAGTAGAATCCTATTCAGTAAGTATATTACAGTTAACAGACTGTGTCCCCAAAAAAAATTAGGAAGATCTATGAAGCTCATCATGGATTGGACCATATCCAATAGGGTCTGATTCCTTCGTTCTAAAATTTCGTTGAGTTGAGGTATTCCGGATGGAGTCCATTGAGAGACTATGCCATTTTTCTTGAGATAGTCTAAAAATTTTTGACTAAGGTATTCACCTCCTCGATCTGATCGAAGAATCTTAATGGATTTTTCAGTTTGCTTTTCTACTTCATGTCTGAATTCTTTGAACTTTTCAAAAGCTTCGACTTGTGTCTCATAAGATACACATACCCATACCGAGATAAATCATCAGTAAAGGTTATGAAGTAGACAAAGTTGCCTCTAGTCGGCACATCAAATGGGCCGCACACATCAGTATGTACTAGGGATAAGAAGATCTGTGGCCCTTTTCCCATGTCCTACAAAAGGGAGCTTAGTCATTTTGCCATGAAGACAAGATTCACAAATTGGATATGACTCGAAAGTCAACATGGACTCAATAGCCCTAATTTTCTCCTAATTTGTTAATCCTATCTTCTGCTATATGACCTAAGTCTTAGGTGCCATAGATACCTATCATTTGGACTATCCCTAGGTCATTTTGGTTTTATGGCATTCACATTTTTGCTCGATAGTTAAAAATAGGATACATCAATATGTAACTGATAAAGATCGTTAATAAGAAAATTACTTTACAATTTTATTTCTTTCATAAAGAATGTTACAATGGTCCTTAAGAAAACTAATTACATAGCCTTCTTATGCTAAACATGAAATAGAAATCAAATTTCTGCTTGCTGCAGGCACATAATAACAATTCTTTCAAATACTAAGTCTAAACCAGATGGTAAGTCGAAGAGGGATATGTTTCCCACGGATCACAACAGCAACTCTTGCTCCATTTTCAATGTGTAGGATTATCTCATCATCCCTCAGCCTCCTGCTATCCTCAAGATTCTGCATGAAAGTACACAAATGAGTACTAGAATCAAAGTCAAGCACCCAACTGAATACAGAAGAAACTATAAGGTTAGACTCAATAACGAGCATACCTCCAAAAGAATCTGCCTCCTTCTTATTCTTCAGGGTGGTTGGATAAGTAGGACAGTTTTGCTTCTAGTGGCTGTCAGTGTTGTAATGAAAATACTTTTCTTTGTCAGCGGCTTTCTTCTTTAAATCTAGCTTTTTCTTCTTTCCTTCTTCCATCTTTTGTCTTTTTATAGACTTCATCTTCTTTTCGAAAGACTTTCTCTTAGAAGAAGTCCATTCCATAGCAAGCACTGAGCCTTTAGAACCTTTCATAGAAAGCTCAACAGTAACCAACATGTTCATAAACTCGGCCAGAGAATTTTGAAGTTTATGCATATGGTAGTTCATGATGAACTGCCCATATGCATCAGTCAAGGATTGTAGAATTATATCATTTTATAAATCTAGGTCTAACTTCACATCGAGCTTCTCAAGCTCTTTCAAATCCTTGATCATCATCAGATAATGATCTTGGACTGACTGCCCATCATGCATTTTAGCCTTGAACAGTCATTTAGTGACTTGATACTTGGCTACGCGACTCTGTTCACCAAACATCTTTTATAGGTGAGCCAACATTTGATGGATAGTCCTGATATCTTCATGTTGGTGCTGAAGCTCATCAGACATCGAGCCCAATATATAATATCTGGCCTTATTATCTTCGTCCATCCACTTATCAAGAGACGCTCTCTGTTCAGTGGATGGATGGAGCTGATAAGGTAGGAGGGTCCTGGTCCTAATACATGAGTTAACTTCTTGGAACTCGAAATGATTTTGAAGTTCTAGAGCCAATTCTTATAATTAGGTTCAGTCAGTCTATGGGTGTCCAGGATACGTGCTAGTGGGTTGGACGCAGACATTTTTCTATAGAGAGTCAAAGTTTCTAGTTAGATATTGTAATTAAGACTTGACCAATTTATTTAGAGATTTTATTTTTAAACAAATTAGCTCCCACTATTTTCTCGAATCCCTACACTTCCTCTGTAGAGATGTGAAAATCTCCATGATTAATGATTTCTAGTGGGATGGTGCGGTCTCACCAACTGACTCATCACCTCACCTAACAGTTATTGGTGATGGGTTAGCCAATGAGTGAACAACTCTTGTTCAATGATTCTCTAATCATGGATGCACCCAAACTTGGTCTCTAATTCATGAATCTCACCATGCCCGGAATATTGATCCACTCCTTAGTTAAGTCAGACCCACCATTTGCATAGATTGGATTCCTAATTGAGTCTCTCACCGTATCCAAAATATTGAGCCCAATCCATCCTCCAGCCCATAGCATCCAATGCCTAATAGACATGGTTGCATCTTTTCGGTGCAACTGAACCACTGTATCCAGACGAGAACAATCAACCCTGAAAAAGGGCCCACATATCTACAATGGTGGAAGACCTTAGACTTAATTTTTTCTTAGGGAGATTTGATTTAGGTCTCATTAAACTAGACTTGACATAGTCATAATAATTATGACTAACCTAGTGGCATGGGTTAGCTCAGATTATTGACCACCTCAGATAAGAACTGAACCAATAAATATGTCTAGGTAAGTAAGATCGATGGAAGGAATATGCTATTAACTCGTACAAGAATGCATTCAGAGTCGAGTAGCTTCCCAATTAAAAATCAGTCGATCGTATCTGCCAAACTTACCTTAGACACCAAATTATTGAGCCAGAACCAATCAATTGGGTTAGCCTACAATTCCAGACTCTAACCTCTGAGCCTAATTAGGATCTTAGCTTGATCGATCACTCATGTGATTCGATCTTGACCCAGACTTAATCCTATTAGGCTGGTCAATTTAAGCATTGTTGATCCCATCTAACCAACTCTTGATTCGGTTTGATCAACCGCTTAGACCTAATTGAGCTACCCAAGCCCGAACCCAATTATTATGAATATGTCTTAGATCTAAAAATTCTTAATTTTAGACCTTAACATATTTTATAATCTTAATTTTTAATTAAGTTTAGGGTTCATAAATAAAATATGCACAATAAAATCCTAGGGTTTCAGGATCTAGGAATTTTGCAGAAAGTAAGTTTTTGGGTTTTTGATTAAGGACGAACGTGCAGCACCCCTACACATCATAAGAACATCCCATCGAATGGGAAGGAGAGGGATATTTAAATCCTTACTTTATTCTTATGATCGGACGGCCAAGGGGAATGCCTTAATCAAAAATATAAAAACTACAAAACTAGTTAGATCTACATCATATATCTCATATATAAAATTGATCTAACTATAAACATATTTTGCATACATCTCATGTATCATATCATGCATGTTTTTCAGATCTAAATTATCTCATAATAATCTAAAAAATTAGATTTAAATTGATCTAATCAAAATAAATTCTAATCTAGATAATTATGTAGAACTATTCTACAACTAGTCTAAACATGCATTCATCATATCTCATATGAACATTTAAAATTAAATAATTTTATTTTTTATTTTTTAGATCTTATTATAATATTTATAATATTAAAAAATAGTAAATAAATTAGATCTAAAAATTATAATTTAATCAAATTAAATTATGATCATGCAAGACTATTACTATAGAACTATTCTATTTCTAGAACTAGTCATGCATCTTGTAGAATCTTAGATCCTAAATTATTTAATTTTTAATTTTTTTAATTTTAGATTTAATAATATCTTATGTGACATCTAAAATCACCTAATTATTGGATCAAAATTAAATTAAAATTAGATCTAAATTATTTATAGAAACCTAGCTCTGATACCAGTTGAAGGGAAAAACCTATTTTCTGGATCAGGTTCGTTCAAATTTGATTTGACTAAGAAAAATATTTTAAAAATTTTTCTCTTAGATCTAAATTAGATTTAATATTTTTTAGATCTAATTTGATAGATCTAATAAAATAAAATAAATTAGATTTAATTTATACCTTGTTCTTGGATAATCTTATTACCCTATGATGATCCTGCTGATTTTCTGAGGTTCTGGATGTAGCCATATAATTGTCTAGTCTCTATCGATATCCACTCGAGCAGAATTTGGATATCTCCTCCTTCTCAATATTTCCTTCAAAGATTAGGTCTGTATCTAATCTTGAAGGTCTTTAAAATAACTTTTGAAGATCTAATGTCATCTCTTACGGCAATGTTGCCTTCTTCCTTTCTTATCATCTTTCTCTTGCCTAGATCGCACCAAACTGAAGCCCAAAGCCGCTTGGGCGTGGAGAGGAGAGAGAGGATTAGAGGTAGGCGTGGAGGAGAGAGAGAGATAGCTATGTGGCATGGGCAAGGTGAGAACCTCTCTAAACCTAGGCGCAGAAAGGGTTTATATTAACCCTGCTGTGCCATGCAGTGCCACATTATCTCGGCCAATCATGTCTTTTCATGCAATCAGATCTAAATCTGATTGATGGGATGACATCACTTGATCCAATCAGATGAGATCCCCTCTCCAACATCCTTAGGTGGCACCAAGATTGTTCAAAGTAGAGTCTTAGATGCCACCTAAGTTTATTCCATGAATCAACCTGGAGTCCCATCTGTATGGGACTCCAAGCGTCATTATTCTTGGGCGCATGCCTCCTTAGGCGTGCACCTCCTCCTTTTATCTTTCTAGTAGGAGGACAAACCTCCATCTACATTCCTATGGATGCATGACACATGGGCAGATGTCTAAGGGTCAAAGGTCAACATTTGACCAAAGTCAAAAGACAAAAATTAGTAGGTGACAAAAAATTGTAGGTGTTGTCTCAAATTTATCTCATAAATTAAGACAATCCTTTTCTAACCTGGATAAGCTTTAGTCAGACCAAGTAAAGGTACCTGAGTGAGCCCAAATACATTTGGCATAGTCGAGACAACATTTAATGATTGTTAAAGGAGAACTTTAGGCTCAATCGTGTGCTAGCACGATTTTCTTGAACCTAATTGAATCTAATTCAAATCAATTAAATTGGGTTATTCCAATTGATGATATCCAGATCCAAACCCTTATTTGTATGATCCAGTTAGGTTTAATTCTGTATGGTAATGAAATATGTCATAATCTCTATCATCGACATCATCAAAATACCTTCCAATAGATCAGAACTTTTTTGATTCAGACAACTAGAGTGATCGATCATCTAAATCATTCTAATTGCTCCCAAAATCCCCTAGTGACACCTAGAAGTATATGGTGGCAATCCATCAAAACTAAAAATAAACCTCTCGGTATAGTTACATGTATGATTAAGTTCTTCTATCTTGAGCCCCAATCGATTTAGGGTTAAGGTGAACTCGTCAAACCCTAATTTTCGTCATATGAATTAATCATTCGATTCAAGTCCGATGTGAAAATCTTAATAGAAACTCTTTCTATCATTTCACTCTACCGTGCCCATGGGCTTATGGACTTGATTCTCGTGATCATCATAGGGCTGCTCCTCATCTACCGAGGTAGATAGATTTTCTCTTGGTGCAATCCAATTCCTGCAATGAACATGCTATAGCCAACATACACCTCAAGATTTTGAATGGCTAGGAGATCGAGTCATGGTGTAGTCAAACTATAACACCCTCAAGGTGAACTACCGATGTACCTCAGATCAAAGAACCAGACACACCACTGCAACTTCGAGCCAGTCATCAACGAGAAGGTAGACTTTCTTATGACTGCTCAAGGTGGTCACGCTCAGTGCCCTCATTCTCTAACGAGTATCTATACTCTTACTCTGGTGTCTCTACACTGTAGACTTAAGACTCATCTACTATAAAAAAGCGATTGTACACCAACCTTCTAGATCAATCATCATCCTCATGATGATCCTACGGTCGAAAGCATTTTATGAGTTAATAATAAAAATCATGTCTTAAATTTTCAACTCTTGAAAATAAGAATTATGATTATCATTAACTCAAGGGATGTATCATAGACACTAAATACATATTGTGATAGAAAATAATCTATTTTATTATTTATAATTAAAATTATAATTTTGCCCTTAGAAGTGTATAACAAGTGTTAGCCAATTCTGACTTCTAGGACACACATATCTAACATCTTAAACTTTTCAAAAGCTTCAAACTTATGTTGCATCAAGTACACATACTCAAATCAAGATAGATCATCGATAAAGATGATGAATTAGAAAATATTGCCTCTGGTCAGCACATCAAATGGACCGTACCATCTGTATGTACTAGGACAAGTAGGTTCGTGACCCTTTCCCATGTCCTACAAAAAGGAGGTTAGTCATTTTGCCTTAATGGCATGATTCACAACTTGGATATGACTCGAAAGTTAATAGATCCATTAGTCCAGATTTCTTCAATTTGTTAATCCTTCTTCAGCTATATGACCTAGCCTAAGGTGCTATAGATACCTTTCATTTAGACTATTCCTAGGTCGCTTAAATCCTATAGCATTCACGTTTTGCTCGACATTAAAAATAAAAATATCAATATATAACTGGTAGAGATCGTTAATTAAGAAACCACTTGCAATTTTATTTCTTTCAAAAAGAATAGTACAGTGATCCTTAAAAAATGCTAATTACATAACCTTCTTATACTAAATATGAAATAGAAATTAAATTTCTACTTGCAACAGATACAAAGTAAAAATCTCTAAGAGCTAAAACTAATCCAGATTGTAATTATAGAGAGTAGATTTCTACGGCCATAGTAGCAACTCTTGCTCTATTTTCAACGTGCAAGATCATCCACCTTTTCTCAACCTCCTGCTCTCCTCAAGATACTGCATAGAAGTGCATAAGTAAACACTAGAACTAGAGTTAAGCATCCAACTAGATACAAAAAAAAAATCATAAGGTTAGTTTCAATGATGAGCATACCTTTAGAAGAACCTACCTCCTTCTTGTTCTTTAGGCTAGCCAAGTATGAAGAATAGTTTCACTTTCAATGACCGTCAGTATTGCAATGAAAATATTTTTCTTTGTTAATAGCCTTCTTCTTCTTTTTCTCAACTTTCTACTTCTTCATAGACTTATTCTTCTTTCTAAAAGACTTTCTTTTAGAGGAAGTCTACTCCACAACAAAAACTGAGCCCCTTAAACTCTTCATAGTTTGCTCAGCAGTGATTAGCATGTTCATTAACTCGACTAAGGTGCACTGGAGCTTATGTATATGAAAGTTCATAATAAACTGCCCATATACATCAATCAAGGATTGCAGAATCACATCAATCGATAAGTTCTTGTTCATGATAACTCCAAGCTTCTCAAACTCCTCCAAATCCTTGATCATTATCAAACAATGATCATGGACGGACTACCCATCATGCATCTATGCCTTAAAAAGTCTTCTAGAGAATTAATGCAGTGCATGACTCTATTCACCAAACAACTCTTATAGGTGAGGCAACATTTGGCGCGTAGTCCTTATGTCCTCATATTGGTGCTACAAGTCATCTAACATGGAAACCAACATATAGAACCTAACCTTATTATCATCGTCTGACAACTTCTCATGAAATGCTCTCTATTTAGTAGTCGGATGAGCTGGTAGGGTAAGAATCTCCTGGTCCAATACATAGGACTGCTTCTTGAAACTCAAAACTATTTTGAAGTTCCTAAGCCAATCCTCAAAATTGGATCTGATCAGTCTGTAGGTATCTAGGATTCAGGCTAGTGGATTTATCGTAAATATTTTTCTTTAGAGAATCAAAGTTTTTAGTTAGACTTGATTAATTTATTTAAAAATTTTATTTTTAAATAAATTAGACTCTCACTATTTTTTTGGATCCCTATACTCTCTTAGCAGAGATGTGAAAATCTTCGTGATCAAAGATTTTTAGTGGATGGTGTGGTCCCACCGACTGGCTCACCACCTCACTTAATAGTTATTGATGATGGGTTAGCTGATGGGTGGACAACTCTTATCCAATGATTCTCTAGTCATGGTGCATCCAAACCTGATCTCTAATTCATGAAGCTTACCATGCTCGAAATATTGCTTTACTCCTTAGTTAAGTCAGACCCACCATTTGCATGAATTGAATTTTTGATTAGGTCCCTCACCGTATTCAAAATATTGAGCCCAACCTATCCTCCAATTCATAGCATCCAATACTTAATAGAAGTGGTCGTATCTTTTCGGTGCAACTAAACTACTATATCCAGTCGAGAACAAGTAACCCCGAAAAGGGCCCGCACATCTACAACGGTAGAAGACCTATGACTTAATATTTTTTTAGAAAGATTTGATATATGTCTCTTAGACATGACTTGACTTAGTCATAACAATTATGACTAACCTAGTGGCATGGGTTAGCTCGAATTATTAGCCACCTCAAACCAGAATGGGTCGACCCAAATGGCTATGTAAGTGAGACTAGTGGAAGGAATATGTTATTAACTTACCGTGAATGCATTCAGACTGAGTAGCTCTTAATTAAAAACCAATCAATTGTATTTACCAAACTTACCTTAGATACCAAATTATCGAACCAAAATCGATTGGGTTAGCCTACAATCCAAGGCTCGAACCGTGGAGCCAAATTAGGTCTTAACTTGATCAACCACATATGATTGTGAGTCGACCACAATCAAAACTTACATCTAATGGGCTGGTCAAATCTAAGCCTTTTTGATTCTACCTAACCAACTCTTGATTCGGTTTGATCAACCGCTTGATCTAATTGAGCTACCCATACCCGAACCTATATTTTATGAAAATATCTTAGATCTAAAAATTTATAATTTTTAGATCTAATTAATTTCATAAATTTAATTCTTAATTAAGTTTAGGATTCATAAACAAAACATGCATCAAAGATCCTAGGATTTTAAGATCTAGAATTTTGTAGGAAAGTAAATTTTGATTTTTGGTTAAAGACAAACATGCAGCATCCCTACACACCATAAGAGCACCCCATCGAATGAAAAGAGAGGGCCTTTAAATCCTCTTATTCTTATGACCAGACGGCCAAGGAAAATGCCTTAATCAGAAATTTTAGTTACACTACAAAATAGTTTTAATCTAATACATATATCTCATATATGAACAAAGATTTAAACTACGCATGCTTTGTATATATCACATATATCAAAATTAAAACCACACATGCATGTTTCAGATCTAATTATATCTTATATAACATCTGAAAATAAATTTTTAATTGATCACATCAAAAAAAAATTATTCTAGATAATTTAGAGAACAGTTCTATAAACCTTGTCTAGATATGCATCATATATATCATACATATTAATTTTAAAAATTAATCTACTGATAGATCTAATTACATCTCATGTAATATCTAAAATCATGCATATCAGATCATAAATAAAGTTAAAATAAAACCAAAATCTAATTTGAAGAACTGCAAACCTAGCTCTGATACTGGTTGAAGAAAAATCTGATTTTTCTACCGTAGGATCGATCTGATCTGATCAAATCTATAGCAAAATTTTAAAATTTTTTCTATAGCTATCTGATCAGATCTAATCCATATGATCTGAATGCAAAATAAAAAGTAAAATTAAATTATAACAACTATTGTTACCTGATTAAGGTAAATAATTTATCCTATCGATAATCTGACTGCTCCTGAGGTTCTGGATCTAGCTGTGCGCATGCTTGGCCTCTACTGAAGTCCACTCAAGTTGATTCTAGATGTTGTCTCCTATTGGATTTGATGTCAAAACTTTAGATTTGGAATCAATTCGAAGGACCTTCAAAACAATCTTCGAAGGTTGTGTGTTCATCTCACGAACAAGATCTTCTTGCCTTTGTGCCAGCTGCTCTCAACTTTTGATCGCTAAAATGCCCAACTCCTTGGGCATAGAGAAGAGGGAGGAGATTTGGTAGAGAGAGCATGGAGGTGGAAGAAGAGATAGGGCTTCGCTATAGAGAGAATAGAATGATCAAACACCTTTGATCATGGTCTATTTATAGACCTATGGACAGCCCTAGAGTCCTGGTGCTTTAAGCACCCCTTTCGCTTAAAGTAGAAGGACTCCACATCATAACCCATGCCTCCTTTTTTTTCTTTTGAATTTTGTCATGCAAATTACATTAGAAATGGCATGGAGAAAAAAAGGGATAGAGATGGAATGGCGCAAGTCTCTTATCTCTAGGTGTTTGACCCATTCAAACAACCCCATGATTATCCACCAAGGGTGCACGCCAAATGGGGGCATGCACCCTCTTTTCTTCATGCAAAATCACCTTGGGATGTGTGCCCCTAGATGAATTCTAGGGGCCGCATGTCTCCTCCTTTAATTAGTGCAAAGACTGGGTCAAACAACCCCTTGTCCTGATGCCCTTTGATTATTTTAAGACAAGCCTTAAACTCTTTAGGACAAGCTCAAATCAAGCCAGGACAAGCCTCTATTTGACCTAGACAAGCTCTAGACGATTAAGAAAAATCCATATAAGATTTTTGGATGAGCCAAATCTAATTTGACTCAATCCAAATGAATCAAAATGAAGATAGAAAGAGAAAGTTGGGCTCAATCATGTGCTAGCATAATTTTTTTGAACCTGATTTGATCTAATCCAAATCAATCGAATTGGGTTAGCCTAATTGATGACATCTAGATCCAAACCCTTATTTGTATGATCTAGTTAGGTTCAATTCTATATGGTAAGAGAACATGTCGTAATCTCTATTATCAACATCATCGAAATATCTTTCGATAGACCAAAATTTTTTTGATTCACTCAATTAGAATCATCAATCATTAAGATAATTTTAATTGATCCCAAAATCTATCAGTGACACCTAGCAATATATGGTAGTAATCCATTAGAACCAAATATGAATCTCTTAGTATAGATACCTGTGTGATTGGGTTCTTCTATCATGAGCCTCGACAGGATTAGAGTTAAGGTAAAATCGTCAATCCAACACCTGTCATATGAATAAGTTATTCGATTCAGATCCGATGTAAAATCCTAATAGAAAACTCTTTTCTATTATTTCACTCTATCATGGCCATGGGCTTAAGAACTCGATCTCATGATCATCATAGGACTATTCCTCTACCAAGGCTGATAGATCTCATCTTGGTGCGATCCAGTTCCTACAATGAATATGCTATAGCCAATACATCTCAAGGTTCTGAATGACTAGGAGATTGAGTTATTATGCAATCAAACTATAACAAATTGAAGGTGAACTACCAATGCACCTCATATCAAAGAACCAGTCCCATAACTGCAGCATCGAGCTAGTCATCAATGAGAAAGTAGATTTCCTTATGACTGCTCGAGGTGGTCATGCTCAGTGCCCTCGTTCTCAACGAGTATCTATACTCTCGCTCTAGTATCTCCACACCATAGACTAAAGATCCATCTATCCTAAGAAAGTGATTGTACACCAACCTTCCAGATCGATCATCATCCTTATGATGATCCTACAATTGGGAGCAGTTTATGAATTAATTATAATAATACATGTCTTAAATTTTTAACTCTTGAAAATTTGCATTATTATTCCCATTAACTCAAAGAATGTATTACAAATACTTTATATACAATGTTATAGAAAAAAAATAATTTTTTATTAATTTTTAGCTAAAATTATAAAAATACTCTTAGAAAATATATTATAAGTGTCAGCTAATCTAGCTTCTAGAGCACACATCTAACAAGCTCTCCATTGCGAATGCAATGATCCTAATTAAGTAACCACTATTCAACCACTTGCCATAGACACCAATTGATCAATCAATTTCAAGTTGGATTAGCTTCAGTGATCAAGGCTCGAGCCACTGAGCCAAAATTAGATTTATGAGTTAATCAATTTAGACGCATGCATGTTAATCAATTTGTTCGCCTACAACTATTCATTTGATCTCGGATACTCTTGACCTGATCTGAATCAACTCTTTGATTCAACTTGATTAACCACTCTAGTCAATTCATATCCATCATGTGCTAATCAAAAATCCTAGGTATAATCACATTATAGATCTAATTAGATCTACCCATGAAAACCCTTATTCAAAATTCAGATCTTGAAATAGATTTTAGATCTGATTTCAGATCTTGAAACAAATTTCAAATCTGATTTTAGGAGAGATTAAATTTAGATCTGAAATAACTTTCAGATCTGAAACAAACATGTTAAAATAAATTCAGATATGAAATAATTTTCAGATTTAGACATACAAAATAAATTCAGATCTAAAATAAATTTTGGATTTGAAATTTACAATCACACATCTCATATATGAAACATAAAATTCAGATTTAAAAAATTTTGATTATTCTAGAATAATCTTTCAACATAACAGAACTATGCTAGGATAACCTTATGTCAGAACGATGTCAAAAATTTCATATTTGAAACAACAATTTCAGATTTCAGATATAAATCCTAATCTTATGCATATGATCCTGGCTCTGATACCATTGTTAAATTGCCATGATTTCATGCAAGCAAATTTTTAACTTTTAAAAATATAAATGTAGTGAAAATAAAATATATTAAAAGCTATTTTTAACTATAGCATGCATAAGATCTAATCTAAAAATGATGCAACATGATCATCATACGATGGATAGGATTTAGAAAATGAAATCTAAAATTTAATGAACAAGAAAAGAAGATCTGATCTTCATACCTTTGCATGGGTTGTTCTTCATCGTGAGCTGATGATCATGGATGTCTTTCAGGTTCTTTGAAGCCACACAAGCATCCGACCTCTACAGGTATCCACACAAGATCTTGATCTAATCAAAAGCTTCTTGATCTCACTAGGGTGCTAGCTCCCTTACAGAGATCCCTTCTTGATGGTTGATGCAGATCCTCCTTTTCTCTTAGACTCTCTCAGAGAAGAAAAAGAAGAGGAGAAAGAAAGGAAAGAAGACGAAGGGCCCTCTTTCTTTTTTCCCTCTAAACCCATGCCTAAGAGAGGAACTCCTCCCAATACACCATGCACAAGAGGAGAGATGTGCATGCCCAAAAAACAAATGCCAAGAGGAAATAAGGATGATGCATTCCAAAACCCACATTCTCTTTTTATTTTGGCATCCAGAAAGATAGGTTCAAAACTCTTATCGGATAAGAGCTTGGGTTTCCATCCAACTCTTGGATGCCTCCCCTCTTTGGGGCATGATTTATTTCATGCAAACAAGAGGAGAGGGGGCATGAGTTCTTTCATGCAAAATCCAAGAGAATGGAGCATAGGATAAGTTTGGGGTGTGGAGTTAGTTGGGTGCAAGAGAGAGAGAGAGAGTCCTAGTCAAGTTGGGATTGTTAGATATGTGTGTCCTAGAAGCCAGAATTGGCTGACACTTGTAATACACTTCTAGGAGAAAAATTATAATTTTGACTATAAATAATAAAATGGATTATTTTCTATCATATATGTATATTTAGTGTCTACGATACATCCCTTGAGTCAATGGTAATGATAATTCTTATTTTCAAGAGTTGAAAATTTAAGATAAGAATTTTCATTATTAACTCATAAAATGCTCTTGACCATAGGATCATCATGGGGATAGTGATTGATCCAGAAGATTAGTGTACAATCATTTTTTTATAGTAGATGAGTCTTGAGTCTATGGTGTAGAGACATCGGAGTGAGAGTATAGGTACTCATTAGAGAACGAGGGCACTGAGCGTGACCACCTTGAGTAGTCATAAGGAAGTCTACCTTCTCATCGATGACTGACTCGAAGCTATAGTGGTGTGTCTGGTTCTTTGACCTAAGGTGCATCGGTAGTTCACCTTGAGAGTGTTATAGTTTGACTACACCATGACTCGATCTCCTAGCTATTCGGAATCCTGAGGTGTATGTTGGCTATAGCATGTTCATTATAGGAATTGGATTGCACCAAGATGGAATCTATCTACCTCGGTGGATGAGGAGCAGCCCTATGATGATCATGAGAATCAAGTCCATAAGCCCATGGCCATGGTAGAGAGTGAAATAATAGAAAGAGTTTCTATTAAGATTTTTACATCGGACTTGAATCGAATGATTAAATCATATGATAGAAATTAGGGTTTGACGAGTTTACCTTAACCCTAATATGATCGGGGCTCAAGATAGAAGAACTTAATCACACAAGTAGCTGCATCGAGAGGTTCATTTTTAATTTTGATGGGTTATTACCATATACTTCTAGGTGTCACTAGTAGATTTTGGAAATAATTAGAATGATTTAGATGATCGATCATTCTAGTTGTCTGAATCAGAAGAGTTCTGATCCATCGGAAGGAGTTTCGATGATGTTGATGATAGGAATCATGACATATCCCATTACCATACAGAACTGAATCAAACTGGATCACACAAATAAGAGTTTGGATCTGAATATCATCAATTGGACTAACTCAGTTTAATTGATTTGAATTAGATTCAATTAGGTTCAAGGAAATCATGCTAGCACACGATTGAACCTAACATTCTCCTTCCTCTATCATTAAAAGTTATCTCGACTGAGCTAAATATATTTGTGCTCACTCAGGTACCTTTACCTCGTCTGACTAGAGCTTGTCCAAGTTAGAAAAGAATTGTGTTAATTTATGAGATAAATTTAAGACAACACCTGCCATTTTTTGTCACCTACTAATTCTTGTCCTTCGACTTTGGTCAAATGTTGACCTTTGACCCTTGGACATCTGCCCATATGTCATGCACTTATTGGAGAGCAGATAGAGGCTTGCCCCCTCTCTAAAAATTAGAAAGAAAGGGGTGCATGCCTAGGATGGCGTGCGCCCATGGATAGGGACGCTTGGAGTCCCATACGGATGGGACTCCAGGTTGCTTCTTGGATTCAAACTAGGTGACCCTCACCTGTAGACTTTGACCAATCTTAGGTGCCACCTTAGGATAAATTTGTGGGTCTCTCATCTGATTGGATCAGGTGATGTCATCCCATCAATCAGATTTAGATCTGATTGAATGAAGTAACGTGATTGGCCGGGGTGATGTGGCACTGCATGGCGCCGCAGGGTCTATATAAAGACCTGTCTGCGCCCAACTTTCAAGAGAATTTTCCTTTGCTACACCCCAAGGCTGCCCCTCTTCCTCCTCCATGCCACCTTTCTGATCATCTCTCTCCTCTCCACACCCAAGGAAGTTGGGCTTTTAGATTAGTGTGATTCAAGCAAGAAAAGGCTGACGAGAAAGAAAGTAGGCAGCACTGCTGTAGAGACGATAGTAGATCTTTGAAAGAAGTTTTGAAGATCCTCCAAATTAGATCCAAATCTAATTTTTAGAGATGTGATAAAGAAGGAGAAGATCTCTAGATCCAGTCCAAGTGGATACTGATAGAGGCCAGGCACTTACGTGGCTAGATCCAGAACCTCAGGCAATCAGTAGATCATCAATGGGTAATCGGATTATCCATATCATGGTAAAACTAATTTGGATTTAATTAAATTTAATTTTTTTTATTTATTAGATAATAAAATTAGATCTAAAAAATGTTAGATCTAATTTGTATCTAAGAAAAAGTTTTTGAAATATGTCTCTTGATCCAATCAAATCTGAACAAACCTAACCCCGAGAAATCAGGATTTCTCCTTCAATTGGTATCAGAGCTAGATTTTTATAAAATTTATTTAGATCTAATTTAATATGATAAATTAGTAATTTTAGATATCACATAAGATATAATTAGATCTAAAATTAAAAAATTAAAATTAATTAATCTATATCTAAAATGTATGAGATACATGTCTAGACTAGGAATAGAATTATTCTATGTGTAGTCTAGTATAATTATAATTTTTATTTAATTAAATATAATTTTTAGATCTATTTATTTATTATTTTTTGATCTTATAAATATTATAATCAGATCTAAAAATAAAAAATAAATTTAATTTAATTTGTTCATATGAGATATAATAGTTGCATGTTTAGACTAATTATAGAATAGTTCTACAAATAAGTCTAGATTAAATTTTATTTGATGAGGTCAAATTTAAATTTAATTTTTTAGATGATTATGAGATAATTTAAATCTAAAAAATATGCATGATATGATGTATACAAAATATGTTTTAATTAGATCAATTTTCTTATATGAGATATATGCTTAGATCTAATTAGTTTTGTAGATTAGTTGTATTTCTGATTAAGGTATTCTCCTTGGCCGTCCGGTCATAAGAACAAAGTAGGATTTAAAGACCCTCTCCTTTCATTTAATGGGGTGTTCTTATGATGTGTAGGGGTGCTGTGCATTCATCCTTAATCAAAAATTAAAAACTTACTTTCTGCAAAACCCTAGATCCTGAAATCCTAGGATCTTATTTGCATGTTTTGTTTATGAATCCTAAACTTAATTAAGAATTAAGATTATGAAACATATTAGGTCTAAAATTAAGAATTTTCATATCTAAGACATGTTCATAAAATTGGGTTCGAGCTTGGGTAGCTCAATTAGGTCTAGAGGTTGATCAAACCGAATCAATAGTTGGTTAGATGGGATCAACAATGCTTAAATTGACCAGCCTAATAGGATTAAGTCTAGGTCAAGATCGAGTCATGTGAGTGATAGATCAAGCTAAAACCTAATGAGGCTCAGTGGTTAGAGTCTGAATTGTAGGCTAATCCTATTGATTCTGACTCAATAATTTGGTGTCTAAGATAACTTTGGTAGATACGATCAACTGATTTTTAATTAGGAGCTACTTGACTCAAATGCATTCTTGTCGAGTTAATGGCATATCCCTTCCACTAGTCTCACTTATCTGGCCATGTTTGTTGACTCAGTTCTGATTTGAGGTGGTCAATAATCCGAGCTAACCCATGCTACTAGGTTAGTCATAATGGTTATAACTATGTCAAGCCTAGTTTAATGAGACTTAAATCAAATCTCCCTAAGAAAAGATTAAGTCTAAGGTCTTCCACCATTGTAGATGTGCGGGCCCTTCCCGAGGTTGATTGTTCTTGACTGGTTATAGTGGCTCAATTGCATCGAAAAGATGCAATCATTTCTATTAGGCATTGGATGCTACAGGCTGGAGGATGAATTGGGCTCAATATTTTGAATATGGTGAGAGACTCAATTAGAAATTCGATCTATGCAAATGATGCGTCTGACTTAATTAAAGAGTGGATCAATATTTCGGACATGGTGAGATTCATGAATTAGAGACCAAGATTAGATGCATCATGATTAGAGAATCATTGAACAAGAGTTGTTCACTCATTAGCTAATCCATCACCAATAACTGTTAGGTGAGGTAATGAGTAAGTCGGTGGAACTGCACCACCCACTAAAAATTAGTAATCATAGAGATTTTTGCATCTCTACAGAGAAAGTGTAGAAATATGAGAAAATAGTAGGAGCTAATTTATTTAAAAATAAAATTCTTAAATAAATTGATTAAGTCTTAATTAGAGTATCTAACTAGAAACTTTGACTCTCTATAGAAAAATATCTGCATCCAACCCACTTGCACGAATCCTGGACACCCATAGACTGACCAGACCAAATTATAAGGATTAGCTTTAGAACTTCAAAATTATTTTGGGTTCCAAAATGTTAACTCATGTATTAGACCAAGACCCTCCCACCTTACCAGCTCGTCCATCCGCTGAGCAGAGAACGTCTCTGGATAAGTGGATAGACAATGATAACAAGGCCAGATACTACATGTTAGGCTCGATGTCTGATGAACTTCAGCGCCAACATGAAGATGCCAGGACTGCTTGCCAAATGTTGGCTCACCTACAGGAGATGTTTGGTGAACAGAGTCGTGCAGCCAAGTATCAAGTCACTAAACGATTGTTCAAGGCTAAGATGCGTGATGGACAGTCAGTCTAAGATCATTGTCTGATGATGATCAAGGACTAGGAAAAGCTTGAGAAGCTCGAAGTGAGGTTGAACTTGGATCGGTAGAATGATATAATTCTACAATCCTTGACTGATGCATACGGGCAGTTCATCATGAACTACCATATGCATAAACTTCAAAACTCCTTGGCCGAACTTATGAACATGTTGGTTACTGCTGAGCTTTCTATGAAAGATTCTAAAGGCTTAGCACTTACTATAGAACGGACTTCTTCTAAGAGAAAGTCTTTTGGAAAGAAGAAGAAGTCTGTGAAAAAGCAAAAGATGGAAGGAGGAAAGAAGAAAAAGGCAGAGCTGAAGAAGAAGGCTGCTGATAAAGAAAAGTATTTCCATTGCAACAATGACGACCACTGAAAGCGAAACTGCCCTACTTACCTGGCCACCCTAAAGAAGAATGAGGCAGGTCCTTCTGGAGGTATGCTCGTTATTAAGTCTAACCTTACGATTTCTTTTGCATCCAGTTGGGTGCTTGACTCTGATTCTAGTGCTCACTGTGCACTTCTATGCAGGATTTTGAGGATAGCAGGAGGTTGAGGGATAGTGAGATGATCCTATGCATCAAAAATGGAGCAAGAGTTGCTGCCATGGCCGTGGGAATATACCCTCTTCGACTACCATCTAATTTAGACTTAGTATTAAAAAACTATTATTATGTACCTACAGCAAGCAGAAATTTGATTTCTATTTCTTGCCTTGCATTAGAAGGCTATGTAATTAGTTTTCTTAAGGACCATTGTAACATTTTTGATTGAAGGAGATCTTATCTCCTAATTATCGTAGAAACTTGGAGGAGATCTTATCTTCAGTCGAGGTTGAAGAAAATCTTATCTCTTATTGACGTAGAAGCTCAGGAGAGATCTTATCTCCAGCCGAGATTGAAGACCTTCGACTTGCTCATATTAGGATGAGGTTCTCCTTCTGTTCTTAACAGGGCCAACTATTGATTGCTTCTTCCCTATCATTACATAGTTTTTGCACCAAGAAATAATAATACTAAAATGGAGGAGTTTTATTGAAGAAAAATTATTGATAGTACATCCTTAGATTTTCTAAATTCAAACCTCGTGGGAGCGTTGTTCCTCCGAGCTCCTTCAGGCGATAAGTTCCATATCGGATGATCTCCTTTATTTCATACCAGCCTTTTTGATCTGGGGCAAGCTTTTCCTGGCTTTGAGGTTGAGAGATGGTAGCTCGTCGAAGCACTAAGTCCCTTAGAGATAGGGTTGATGATGCCGAGAGATGGTCGATCTTCTTATTATTCCTCTCTTATTGGTGGTTTTGGTTATGGCAGTGCCCTTGCCCAATCTTCTCTTGCTTCAGACCGACATCTGAGGAATCGATCCAACTGACCTCTCCTGATGAGCTCCTCAATTTCATCTCGGAGCTGAATGCATTCTTCAATATCATGACCATGGTCATGATGGTAGAGGCAGTACTTACTTCGATCGTACTTATTTGGGAGAGATCGTAATTCTTCTGATCTTGGTAGCTGATTCTTAATTTTCATCAGAACTTAAGTTTTAGGAGCATTAAGGGGGGCGTAGTTGTGGAACCTTCTGGGGGGAGGACTTCTTCGCATCCTTCTGTCGGAACTTCTTTAATGACGAGCTCGAAGAGGAGTTCGGGCTCGCTTGTGCTCGAGGAGAGTCCGTAAGTGCGGTCGAACTTCATTCGATCCTCTATCAGTCGTGGGTTTACTAGACTCACCCGCCTACCACTCTCCTATGGCTTCTTCATCCTTCAACCTGAAGGCTTCTTCTGTACGGGCATATCTCTCAGCCTGGGCTAGTAGATCGATAAAATCTCTAGGATACTTTTTCTCCAAGAAGAGCAGCAAATCATTCTTCTAAAGGCTGCCCTTGAGTGCGGCCATTGCAACAGACTGATCCAGATTTTGAACCTCCAATACAGCAGCATTAAATGAGGTGACATAAGCTCGGATGGATTTCTCCTCCTTCTGCTTGACATTCATCAGAAAATTCAAACCTCGACGCAGACGTCGGTTGCTGACAAAGTGAGCCACAAACTGATAGCTCATCTAGTCAAAGAAGAAGATCGTACCCAGCTTCAATGCTGAGTATCAGTTTCTTACTACTTTCTTTAAGGTAGATGGAAAAGCTCGACATAATATGGCATCTGATGCACCATGGAACAGCATCATGGTTCGGAAGGCTTTCAGGTGATCGATCGAATCACAGGTTCCATCGTAGCTTTCAAGTTGGAGAAGCTTGAAGTTCGACAGAACGGGCTCTTGCATAATTGGAGGAGAGAAAGGAGGATCGGTGCAGACGTCGTCATGGGGAGTCGGGGCAATGTGGTAGAGTTTTTTAATCCGTCGGTCCATCTCTCATAGTTTATGATCGAGGATGTCGTCTCGATCGTAGATCTTGGATAGCTTCTGACTGTAGATGGAAAAGATCTCTTCCGAAGGAGAATCATGATCCGAACATAGATCCTCTACTTTCTGTTTCTCCTTTTCAAGGGCGATGGGTATGCTAGGCCAAATGCTCTCCCTTAGGGCTGATTTCTGACATTCTGATGGTGAATTTTCTGATGAAATCACCACCGAAGGCTGCCACATGGTCTGCACCATTTTGATGAGGCCCTAAACCCGCTGCATCAGTAAGTTAAACTGCTCTGAATGTACCATAGGCATCGGTAGAGGTGGTGGTTGAAGCATCGATGATGGAGCAAGAATAGATGGATCTGGCTCAGACGTGGTGGTAGAAGCGATAGATCTTTGGATAGTCACCTTCTTTGGAGGCATTTCTTAGAATCGAGGAAGAAGGTGGAGATGAACCTTGAAGAAGAAGATCGATAAGATCGATTGAGCACTCCTTTAAGAATAAGGATACCTTAGGAATAGAGGGCCCTTTCTCTAGCGTCAATTTTGTTGGCGCAGAATTTGGTTGATGTCGGATCGAGCTAGAGTTAAGGAAGAAGAGGTCGCCATCGGTGACCTACAAAATAAAGTCCCGCCTGGAGTCGATGGTGGTGGCTCCGACAGAACCCTCCAACGATCAAGTCAGCTCTTCTGACCAATAGAAATGGAGTGCTCAGGCAAGAATTCAGCAGAGTTTCGAGAAAGAAAAGTGAGCATAGAAAAAATATATCTGGAGGATCCCTTTAATAGATGGAGCTTATAGCAGATTGATAGTTACGACCGTAATAGCCAGTAATGGACCACTCGGGGCCACGTGGAGTTTGTTATGGAGAGCGGTGTCCATTGCCATGAAGTGGCCATTCGTTGAGATTTAATAGTCGAAGTCCAGAGGAAGCAGGTGTTGGTCGGTGAAGAGCTTTGACATACATTAATTTTAGAGGAGTTCGAACTCCTAAAGAGAATACAGTTAGAGAGGATCATCTGAAAGGAATGCTAGCTAAAATCTAAAGTAATCCACTGGAGGAATCCGATCGAAGAAGAAGTTCGGAAAGAGTTTGGCTCCTGAAAGAGTTCGACTAAAGAAGAAATCTGGAAGGAGTTCGACTATTGGAGGAGTCTGATTGAAGGAGAAGTTTGGAAGGAGTTTGGCTCCTGGAGGCACTGGACTGAAGGAGAAATCCGAAAGAAATTTGGCTCCTGAAGGCATTGGAGTGAAGGATAAATCTAAAAGAAGTTTGGCTCCTAGAGGAGTCCGACTGA